>VDFB02256200.1:0-262781 GCA_007258455.2 Sequoia sempervirens | reverse complement strand
AAATAGTCATAGTGCAATATACAAATCTGAGAGCACTAATGATTTAGAGGATCCTTGAGAATAGAGAACAATGGAATGATTTTAGAGAATTTTCTTTGTTTGCGATTAGATTAATTTTATGATTCAAATCTCTAATGTAATAGGTTTCATTGCTTGTGTGACTTATTATTCATTTACACATTTTACCTCACACAGCTAATTGAAGAAGAGGTTTTTTAGGATTAAAAGGGCCTTTTGCATATTTTTTTAAATCTTTGGAAGGACATTCAAATGGATTTGTTTGAGGTTTTCCCCCTTCAACCGATTGGGTTTCATTTAATTCTTCTCTCTCAACATGCCCACCACCTTCACTATTGTTGCTCATTTGTTTTGTTTTGGTTTTTGCAAACTAAAAATTAAAGAAAAACACAAAAACTCATACATTTCATTATTTAAACTTAGAAAAAATTGGAAAAAAGAAAAGAAAAGAAATGGAAGGATCACTTACCTCTTTCACTTCTCTTGTTGGTTGTTGCCTTAATTCTCTCCATTTTTGCACTTGAATGCTAGTTTTTCTTCTCCAATAGCTCCTTCAAACCCCCCTCTTTCTTTTCTCACTTTGCTCTTAGCTGTAAAAAATTTTTGGAATGTTAAAATGATGTTAAATTCCTTTGAAATCAAGTTTTATGTTACATTTTAGGGTTGGGAGGGTGTGGGTTCCACCTAAAAACATAATACAAAAAACCTTTTTTAATTTCAGACCTTTTTTTTTATGCAAAATGTGGCTGGAAAAAAGGGGACGGTTGGTTGTCCCCTTGCCATCCCCAAGATGTCCCCCTCAATTAGAAACGTCCCCAAAAAATATACATTTTGGGGACATTTTGGAGACGTCCTCAAAGCATCCCCTATCCCCGAAACATCCTTGGGACAAGTACGGGGGGCCAAAACCCGAGGGGATGTATCCACGTGTACCACTATTTTTTAATATTTATCAAACAATTTGTAAATCTATGTATTGTATATTATGTACAATATATATTATGTTATATTATATAAAATACATATTATATACAACATATTATTTATATATTATTATATATAAAATATATTAATATATTATTTATATATTTATATTATATTCATCTATTATATATAATATAATATATATATAAATGTAGTATCACATATATTTTATATAGTATAATATTACGA
Organism: Sequoia sempervirens; assembly: GCA_007258455.2. Classification (NCBI taxonomy): domain Eukaryota; kingdom Viridiplantae; phylum Streptophyta; class Pinopsida; order Cupressales; family Cupressaceae; genus Sequoia; species Sequoia sempervirens. The sequence goes on along the minus strand of VDFB02256200.1, from coordinate 261,590 downwards.
ATATTTTATAATATATTATTGTATAAGATACATATTAGAAATTATATTATATTTATATATTTTATTATATATTTATAATATATTTATCTATAATATTCTATTTTTTTTAATATAATATGTATATGTAAATAATATAAAATAATATTATGTAAACTATATATAATATATAATATTGTATTTGTGTTCGTCATTTCTTTTATAGAAGTGTGCCATAAATTTGTACTTTATCCCAATAAAAGAAGGATAATAAGCTCACACCCAAGTATAATGATACTTATAAGGTTTTCTAGAGGATTGATAATGTACCATAAAATTGGAGTTACCTATATCATCAAAAATACATCCAACATTCAATGTTTCATACTTGAAGAAGGTTATCAAACATAGAGTTATAGCCCAAACTGCATTTTAGAGCTTGATGAGGAGAGAGAAATGATATTTTAATGAGAGGGAATCCTTTAAACATGAACTAAGAAGCTACATGTGAGGGTGATCATAAAGTATTTGATCAAATGGAAGAATTCTCCAATAAAAATGTCACATGGGAAAATAAAGATTTTGTGCAAAAGCATCCATGGTTGATCGATGTTGGGGACAACACTTCTTTAAAGAGGGAGAAATTTCATGCCCTTAACCTATTGATGAATTGGGGCATGTGTATATAACTTGTGGCTAGCATAACCCTTATTTAAGTTATGTAATCATTTATATAGTCTTCTATAAGTAGTTAAGTCAGCCTTGAAGGCATCCAATGCATATATATGGTATATATATATATGAGCTAGTGGTTAGTTTATTGCGGTCTTAATGTGAATTGTGTTCTTATTGGAGAGTTTTAGAGTTTTCCTCCTCAAATTGGTTTATTATTCCAAGTATTTGCAACATGTTTTCTATTATATTATTTTATTGTGCAAGTTATTCCATTGCATTTAATGGGTAACCCATGGGACACAATATACTAGGTCTATAAAATATCCTTCTAGCTCCCTTTTTCAAGACGCATGGTCCAACCCTCTTTAATAGAATTTGGAAGGTATTTTTTTTTGTTTTATTGATTGATCTCTCATCATAGTATTAACTTTTTAACCTCCTCTATTTGGTGCAACTAGTTGATATAACAAAATGATAAATCATTAGGTATAATTTTTTGGCTCCAAGGTAAATTTATATTTGAAAAGAGCATCTGAGTATTCTAAAATTTGTCAAATTTATTTAACCTTAGCTATAAAGATAACATACACATGCTTGACCTCTAGAAACTTAGCCCTCCCAATCTTTCAATCTTGCTTTCCATTTTCCACCTTTTCAAATTCCTTAAAGAATTGAGGTGGCCTAGAATGGATGTAACATCTAGTTCTTCCCTCTTAAAGTGATCTACAAGTATCTCTTGCCTCCCCCACCTCTTGCGCATCATCTCAATTTCATTTGGAAGTGTGCACTCAACAAGAATAAGTAGAGAAAGCCCTCTCTTTGGATTTGGCATTCTAAAATGGATATATAGTCCTAATTCCTTGTATGAAAGATTTTGTTAAAGCAATCATGCATTAGATAATAATGAATTAATATTTAATTGAATATTAGGCTAATTCATTTCATGCACTTAAGCTAAATTTAGGAGTTATTTTTTTTGTTAACTAGAGTAAAATTTTACTAGATCATTTTGCCTCATCACATAAGATGATCACACTTTTCATGATATAATCTCTTCATCATTTAGGGTTTCTCTTATAAAACAATCTCCCTCATTGTATTATCTCATGAAGACTCTCGAGGTTCATTTTCTAATTTTTTCTTGTTGAGGATATAGCATATCATTGTTTACAACTCTCTTGCATGGAAGGTGTTTTTGCTCATTGTTTGATCCTGCATCTCATGTTATTCATAATTATAACATGGTATCAGAGTGTGGGTCAATGAACCCCTTCTCAACTTTTGAGTTTTTTTCTCAACTAGGGTTATAAGAGCAAATTTGGAATATTCATTTTTTTTTGCAAATTTTGGAGTTGGATGACTTTTTGGTGCATTTTGGCATGAAAGACTAAGTAGAGCAAGCCCTCTCTTTAAATTTGGCATTTTGAATAGGAGCGAATTTGCACCACTTGTGTAAATTCCCCTTTTGTATCCCCCCACCTTAGAAAATCAAACCTGAAGGAAAAATTCCATATCACCCATCTGCCTTCCATCCACGAGGAATTTGTCATGTGTGTCAGTGGGGGAATATTTGTTGGGGACATGAGCGTGGCACGTGGACGTTTGCACGGTGCACTGCCATCCCTGACAGATTTTTGTCTCTGGTGTCTGTAGGGACATTACACTCTTCATTGGGCATGAAGTGTAATGCCTCTATGTCAACCAGCTGACCTGAAAATGGCTCTTTCCATCCTAATCTTCCTTCAAATACATACTTTTCACTATCACTTGATCTCTCTTGGTAATTCTTGATCCTCTTAGCAATTCTTGATATTTCTAGCAATCCATCGCATTCTCTTAAGAATTTTCAAAACTCCATTGAGCATTGCAGCAACTTGTTACTCCATCAATTTCATCTTTGTACATGTTGTGCTACCATAGAAGATGTGAGTTTGGAGCCCTGCGAGACCTCCCATTGTCACTGTTGCGGCTGTGTCGACTTTGCCAAGCTCGTTGCCTTGCATTCTCCCTTCATTGGCCTTGAGTTCCTTTAGGTGGAGGTGGTATTGCTTCACTCTCCTCTTACCATTGTGGTTCAAGATAGATTAGCATTGTATCTTTTGTAGTGTTCAATACTTTCCTTTCTCTTTCCTTTATCACATTTTCTACTTTGTGGCTTTCTTGGCTATCTATGGAGGCGGAAACACCAAAGCGGGGGTTTGACTAAGGCAAACCCCTAAACAATCTAACATTTTTCCCTCTCTTGGTTGTGTGTAGGTGAGCATGTGTGGAGATTATTGGTGAACTAGAGCTTTAGTGATTTGATATTCATCACCCTAATCTTCATCTACCTTCTTTATCAGTTACGTAGCTATTTCTTGTATTTCATTATTCAGTTTATTTCGTTAAAATTAATCAGCTAGACAGTTATTAGGTTTTCTTTCTTTCCATATTGTATTTCACATTCTCTAGCCATACACATGCTAATGCGCCAGAGAGACGCCAACGCATCGTGTTGTTGTCCCAGACTTGCGTTGTCATCCTTAGACAGAGAGTTGTTTGAGGTGCAGTTTGGACTCTAGAAATTGGCTCATCTAGACTCACTTAGACTTTTGGATCTATAGAGTAACAAAAGCACTTGAGAGTGGTCTTCATTCTTGATTCTTGTCTTAAACATCCAATAGCTTCAGGTAAGATAGAGCAGCCCTTCGCTCTCAGTTCTCCATGACCTAGAGCCATGGTGTGGTTGGTTCCCCTACCTTACATTTTTGGTGAACCTGATGTGAAAAACGGCTATCCATTTGTTTGTACTAAGACCTTTTCCTCCATGCCCAGTGGCTATTGTAAACCTGAGTGTTGTGAAGGTTTATGAGCATCACAACCCATTCCACAACTTTCAGGTACATTATTAGGAGAAGTGTGTGACACCTATTGATGGAAAAGATGAAGGCCACTTCTAGTTTCACCTCCAATTTTTCCATTGGTCTGGCTACCGACTTTACCATTGGTTTTCCTATAGGTTTTACTGACGAGATGGGTTTCATAGATGGGATCGCTCGTGGTCCTACCCCTCCAGCATCCCCTATGGCTTCGTCTGTGGAGGAAGATGATGTTGTACATATCCCTGCGGAAAACCTTTTGGCGTTGGATAACATATTTTCAGACCTTGTGAATCATTTGGAGAGAGCACCAAATATTGTGAGAGCCTCTAGGCTTTCTAGTGAGGTGAGATATCAATTAGGAAAGGATCAAACAAGCATAGATTTCTTATGTGGCCTTACCAATCTAATCAAAGCTTATATCCCCTCATATAAGACTAGATCGAGTACCACCTAAGGGGAGGTGTTCAATGCCTATGAGAGACAAATAGGCATCTTGATGCCTACCATGTATGTATGCATGGCCAAAACAGGCACTTTGTTAGCATTTCCTTTACTTTTCAAAATCCCCCTGCTATCAAGGAAAGTAGAATACCCCTTGGTTTTAGCTTCACCCCTCCTACTACCCTTGGTGGTGGTGGCTCCAATGGGATGAGTGGTGGTAGCTTTGGTAGCAAAGGTGGCACTGGCAGAGGTGGCTTTGTTGGAGACTATGGTGGTGGCTTCGGTAGTGGAGGTGACTCTGATGGAGGCCCTACTAGTGGTGGTGGCTTTGATGGTGGTCATATCAGTGGCTCTGGAGGTGGTTCTAGTAGTGGTGGTTTTGGAGGTTCCACTGGGCCTTTGTCATCCTCTGAACTTGTTCTAAATGCTCTTCTTTAGAACATGGGTCAGATGCAAAACTAGTTGGCTAGCCTTTCCCAGGCCTCTACCCAACCTATTTTTCAACCTTTCTTTTGACATATCCCATTGTTGATAGAAAACATGAGTATTCCCTTCTCACAAGGAATGAAGATTCCTAAGTTTGAAAAGTATGGTGGTAAAGGGGATCCACAAACACATGTGTTAGCTTTCAATGCCATGTGTATGAATTTATTTCATCACAATGCTTTGATGGTGAAAATCTTCCCTCGATCTCTCAAGGACACAACACTCGAGTGGTATTGTTCATTACTTGATAACTCTATATTCTTGTTTGACCAACTTGTGAATCAGTTTCTCCGTCAGTTCTAGGCTAACATCAGTCTGAAGATGACCTTCTTGGATCTCGTCCGATGTAAGCAGGGGGATAATGAGAAGATGACTAACTTTATAGTGCGATACCAAGCACTCTTCTCACAAATCTCATACCTGTTGTCTAACTCTGATGTGCAGAAGGTGTTCATAGGCAACCTTTAGTGAGCCTAGCACAAAAAGTTTTCCCTGATGAAATACCCTTCTTTTGTGAATCTATGTTCCACGTTGCGAGAGTATCAACAAATGGTAGTTCAGTTTGGGGGATCTTCCTCATACTCCTATTGGAAAGGAAAGTCTATTGTGTCCATCTTAGAAAAAGGAAAATTTGTTGCAAATGTAGTTTTCGTGATTAATGATCATGGCCTCAGACGCAACAAAAAGTTTACAAAGTTAACAGAATCTTATTCTTCCATTTTACAAAATTTGTTAAAGAATAAGATCATAACTTTGGAAAACCCTCAACCTCTAAAGGAACCTTATCTTGATTGGTATGATGCAAATGCTTTTATCTAGTACCATCATGTCAACGGGCATGATATCGAGTGTTGTATGTGCCTATGTCATGAGATACAGGATCACATCGATGACGGTACCATTCGTCTCGATGGGACAAAAAAAAATGCGAATAAATCGGTAGCATAGGCCAATATTGAGTTATAGATTTACACAGACCCAATTTCATCTCATTTTGCAACTTGATTATTAACCCCTCTGATGCTTCTCCTCAACCCTCAATGTACGTTAACATGATCTTAGTTACTCCTCCCTCGTAGCCTACTACTGGCTCATTGGATGTGACATTCACCTCACAGGAATTTCCCTTGAATAATAAGCCCTCTCCCTATACATTCCTACTCGCCTCAATGGGAACATTATGAAAGGAGTCTTGGTTGACCCCACGAGCTGGGTGAATGTTATCACAAAGGAGACGTTATGGCTAAATTCATTACAAAGGGGGGAATTTGAAGAAACAAAGTCTACCATACGTATGCACGAAAAATCTCTCTCTTAATCCATATGGCTCCATAACCCTCTTCATCCTAGTTGGACCTAGGGCTATGGATACAACCTTTGATGTTATTCTGAAATCCGATCTGTTTAGGGTGAAGTTGGGCATCTCATGGCTAGCTTCTATGAACGAAATTGCTTCCATTATTCACAAATGTTTAAAGTTCTCCCATGAAGGTGTTACGCATGTTGTACATGACACTAGATATCAACCATTGGTGTCCCATGGGGGTTACTCATAGGATCATTTTTGGCCCACCCCAGTTAGTCCACTTCCCTATAGAATGAACTTGCTTTTCTGAAACTACTTAAAGTATAAAACCAGGGGCAAGGGACAACCGAAAGTAACCCCTCTGGTAGTGTAGCAGCAAGCTGTCTCCTCCTCTCAAAAGAGAAAGGAGAGGCCTACCCATCCTTGGGGCACCATTTCTGCCCCCTTTCTGAAGAGGAGTTTTGGATGACTGCTCTTGGGTATCACATAAGAAGTTTGATGGTTCTTGCTTGGCGTAAAGCCAAGATGAGGATATCAAACCTTCCTACTATGCATCTTGGACCTTGGCCTTACTTGTATGGTAGAAGGAAGGGTCCTCATGGGGAATCCTCTATGTCTCAACCTCTGCAGCCTCCTATCACTCCTACTCCCAAGGTAGTGAATGGGAAGAGGCCTATCGTCGAGGCGTTAGAGCTGACTCTCCCCGCTATTGCTTCAACCTCCTCTTAGTCTCTCCCTCCTACTCCTGTATAGGAGTCTCTCCCTCTGTCAAAAATAGTTTTTATGGACACTTTAATGGCTGAGCAAGAGCCTTTTTCCCCATCCCAGCTTCCGGCCTCTAACTCTAGGAGTCACAGAAACTGCCTTGTGCTTGAGTGTTAGCGTCAATGAAAGGCTCTGGCAACTAAGCAGACCACTTTGTAGAGGAAGGAAGGGGAGTCGATCGCCCTTGTTTCAAGGCCTATTGTTGTGTCCTCTTTCATCCCCTTTGCTTCAGTTCAGCCATCCTCAATGTTTCTTTTGGCTCCCGCTACGAGCAAAGCATCCTTGACACTAAAAAGGTGTAGGTTTTTATTGCTCCTTCGATCGAGGCCCCTCTCTTGATGTCCCTCCCAAACATCTTGCCATTCTATAAGCCTATGGACATGTTGAACACCTTGATGGTGTTCGTCATGGTTTTCTTCTCCTCCTCTACGCTTTCTACCTCATCCATGGGGGTCTCGCACCCTCTGACGAAGCGGAAGGTGGAGAATGGCCCCATTAGCAATGGGGGTTGAAAGAGGAGTCCACCCTCTTCAAAGGGTGGTTCTGCATTAGCATATGTCATCCTTGTGACAGAAGAAGCTCAAACATCCCTTGAGTTTTTCACTGCTCCTGAGTCACTTGGTGATCCTAACAGTGAATCTTGGGCACTACCTCCCTCGTTCATTGAGGTAACACATGGCACTCCTATGAAGTGCATGTTTAACTCTTTAGACGAAGTCCCAACCCTGTCGGTGATCTTCACGAAATCATTGACCTTTTCTCCATAGGAACTAAGTGGAGGAGACCCCACAGAGTCTCCTTCCTTGGCTCTTATTGCGAGAGGGTTGGAGGGTTCCCCCCTTGACATTCTGCCCTTGCGGGCTCATCCATTTTTCCCGTATAATGATCTAGATTGGGAGGCTGATGACCTCTTGTTTGATGAGTGTTAGGGAGGCGCCTCTTCTTTACCTTTAGATTAGGTGTGTGTGTGTTTTGTGTTGTGTTCCCCTATGCTTGCGTTATGTGTTCTTGGATGACCCTTGTCACCCTTGTAGGTGCTTGAATACAAGAGTGATTATGTATCGTAAAACTTCCTCTATTTTTGGAATCATTCTTCCTCTATTATGTGTATTGATTTTCGACAAATTGGGGATGATGCAAAGTGTTAGGGGAATTTAGGCTTCCCTTCCATGTTGACCCAATTTTTTATGTTTACTTTTTCTTCTTGTGCATTCTTCACATGGTTTGATATAGTAGGGGGTTGATGACAGTTCATTAAATATGCTCTTATTATACTTATATATATTTATGAGTAGCCCTGACCCTAAAATATTAGATTGACCCTATGCCCTTTGTTTATGATGTCATTGTCTCTTTTTGTGGTATTGTTATCTTTCTCTCTTCTTTTATTGAATTGTGATGTTGTGGTGCTCATGTGCTGTCCCTCATGTGCACGATAACATTACCATGGTGACATCTTGCTATGTCTTGTGGGCCACAACATCACCTTTTCATTCATGATCTTCTCTCCTAATGATGTTGTGTGCCTCTATGTTCAACACACACAATCCTAAGTGGGGCTATCATATTACTTTTATTTTTAGAAAACACATTCATAGCCAACAAATCTTTTTCTCGAAAATCTTTGCAAACTTTTTCAAAAATCACATTCTCAACTTGGACCCCTAGCAGAACATGTTTCCTTTTTCATGGGTTCGCAAAGAAAGAACTTGAAGAACTTTCCTCTGAGGAGGGAGCAGATTTTCCTGTAGGAGAAGCCTTGACCTTCCCCTCACGAGGGGGTATTTTCTTCCTGCCAAATTCCTTGATGAAGTGAACATCTTTTGAAAGGATTCCTTGATGTTGAATTGATTTGCGAAAAACACTTTTTCACTTTCAAACAATGCATCCCTTGAGTGGACCCCTTTTCTTTTGAAGGGTTCCCGAGGGACCCCTTTGAAAGCTCTTCCTTTAATTTTTTGACTATCTGCGTGATTGTCTACTTGTTTTCCTGCATGGTTGCTTTTTGTTTTCTAACATGTTTTATTTGTAGATTAACATGTTGCTTTGCAAGTGTGCCTATGAAGCTGCTTTCTAGTCTAACTCTGCGGAGTCCCCTTACATTAGGCTTCCTTCAGGAGAGAGTACCTGGGGGGCACCTTCTTTGCAGGTTCAAGGGCCTGTCAAGCACTTGCATCCTGTGGGATTTTTCCATCATTGTTCTATAGGATTTCAGTGTACTTTATTCAACTTCATAGTTCTGTGGAGCTACGGAGTCCTTTTGTTCGAACCTCCTCAGGAGAGAGTACCTATGGAGTCCTTTTCCTAACCTGTGCTTTTGAGTTTTCTAGATTATGGTTTGCTTCCTTGACGATTCAGGTATACATTTCTAACTCTTTGATCTACTTTACCAAACACTCATCAATACTCATGCTCACTAAAGTGGGGGAAAAATGTATAGGAGCAAATTTTCACCCCTTGTGTAAATTCCCCTTTTGCATCCCCTCACCTTAGAAAATCAAACCCAAAGGAAAAATTCCACATCACCCACCTGCCTTCCATCCACTTGGCATTTGTCTTGTGTGTCGGTGGGGGAATATTTGTCAGGGACGTGAGCGCGACGTGTGGATGTTTATGTGGTGCACTTTCGTCCCTGACAAATTCCTACCTTTGGTGTCCATAGGACGTTACACTCTCCATTGGGCATGAAGCGTAACACCTCTGTGTCGACCAACCAACTCGAAAATGGCTCTTTCCCTCCTATTCTTCCTTCAAATGCATACTTTTCACTATCACTTGATCTCTCTTGGCAATTCTTGATCCTCTTAGCAATTCTTTATCTTTCTAGCAATCCATCACATTCTCTTGATCATTTTCACAACTCCATTGAGCATTGTAGCAGCTTGTTACTCCATCAATTTCATCTTTGTACTTGTTGTGCTACCATAGAAGATGTGATTTTGGAGCCCTGTGAGACCTCCCATCATCACCATTGCGGTTGTGTCAACTTTGCCAAGCTCATTGCTTTGCATTTTCCCTTCATTGGCCTTGAGTGCCTTTGGGTGGAGGTGGTATTGCTTCAATCTCCTCTTACTATTGTAGTTTGATAGAGTAGCATTGTATCTTTTGTATTGTTCACTACTTTCCTTTCTTTTTCCTTTATCACATTTTCTACTTTGTGGCTTTCTTGGCTGTCCGTGGAGGTGGAAACACCAAAGTGGGGGTTTGATTGAGGCAAAACCCTATACAACCCAACATTTTTCTCTCTTTTGGCTGTGTGTAGGTGAGCGTGTGCATGGAGCTCATTGGAAAACTGGAGCTTTAATGAGTTGATATTCATCACCCTAATCTTCATCTACCTTCTTTATCATTTATGTAGCTATTTCTTGTATTTTAGTATTTTGTTTATTTCATTAAAATTAATCAGCTAGATAGTTAGTAGGTTTTCTTGCTTTCCATACTATATTTCACGTTCTTTGGTTGTACAAACACCAACGGACCCCGCTTTCGTCCCAGACCTACGCTGCCATCCTCGAACCGAGAGTTGTTTGAGGTGCAGTTTGGACTCCAGAAACCTATGCATCTAGCCTCATTCGAACTTTTGGATCTGTAGAGTGACATAATCACATGAGAGTTCTCTTCATTCTTGATTCTTGTCCTAAACATCCAGTAGCTTGAGGTAAGATAGGGCAGCCCTCCACTCTTGGCTCTCCATGACCTGGAGCCTTGGTGTGGTTGGTTCCCCTATCTTACACATTCTAAATTGGATACATAGTCCTAATTCATTGTATGGAAGCTTCTCATGGATTCCAAAATTATTGTTGGGAACTGCATAAAATTTATTTATCTACCTCCCCTTGCCCCTCTAATGCCAAGGCTAATTGCATCAAATATTGTTTTTGGTTTTTCCAACATGATCCTATACCTTGGTCTTCCCTTTTGAATTTATTGCAATCATTTTTCTAATTTGATCATTCATGGAAAATAGCTCTTCTTACTTCATTGTTTACACACAACATGGTCACTAGTACCTACCAACATATTATTATCAAACACATTTGGAGGTTTTATTGCCTTGCTACCTTTTCCCAAATTTTTCTTCCTTTGGAACTTGTTGAAACTCAACTTATGTTCTATGTCTTATCTCTAAAGACGACTAACCTTCTCATAATGATAAAAGGCCAATTCAAGGTCAATAAAGATCTCCTTAAGTAGGTCAACAATTTACAATCACAACTACAAGAGTTGGAAGGAAAATTTTCCTATTTTATCTATGATTTATTTTATATTTATCTTTTTAAGATGGTAGAAATTTTCTATTAAGTAAATATATTGATATGTGTAGTACTGGCATCCAAAGAAGAATTTTAAAGAAGAAAATTATTTACTTGACTTAATAACAAATTTATATATATATATATATATTTTTAATATGTATAATTTTCTTCTAGATGTAAAGTACATTCCATCAAACTAAAAAATATCTTATTATAACAACTAATTATGTCTTGTTTACTAACTCTACTTCCATATATTCTTTTTTCTAAAATGGTCAATGCACAACCCAAAAAAACTATAATTCTTGTGTCAACTTTATTTAGTAAATGTTAAAAAAAAGAGATATACCCAACAATTATGCGTACTTTGAGTTTGTAATTTGTTAAGGATATGATAAAATATTTAGGTTGATTCCCCTTTAATGAGATCGACTTGCAAAAAAATATGCTATTATGACATTCATATCTTAATATAAATAATAAATTAAAAAACTAGAAATGTTTGACTTAGGAACCTCATGTCTTAAAAAAAGAATATTTGGTCCTATTGACAAGATATGATGGGCTCCACATATCTTGGAAGTATTTTCTTTTGTGAGAAATCTTAGTTTTCTTCCTTCATAAGAAATGCTAAAGGGGAGGAACAATTTTACTTTAGGTTAGAAAACTTTTAACCTCATGGAATAAATTCGGTTTTAACCACCCATTTACACTATAGCTTTTATTATAGTGTTTGTAATTCTTGTTTTTAATTTTGCTATTATATTATTTTATTCTTGATTTGTTATTATTTTAATATTTGTAAGTTCAACTTAATTGATTAAATAGAAAAAATTATTCTAACTAATCTATTTATATTTGAAGTGACATTATAGATTATATTTGAAGTGAAATTAGAAGCAAGAAAAGAATATAAGAATTTGAATTAATATTATCTTCTTTGTCACTTTATTATATATATTGTATATTTATTTTTAACTATCTTTATTATATATATTGTATATTTATTTTTAACTACAATATATACAAAAATTAATTATAGGTTTATGACTCTTTTATTTGATGATTAATTTAGTAAAGAGGATTTATGTTCTAGAAATGTAATAGAATTGCAAAGTAAATTAATGTTTTTACTCTAATTTTTTATACTCTAGATTGATGTCTTGGATGCATGATTCTAGCATATGACTTAACTATTTTGGGGCACTCATTGATTTAAGACCAAATCCATTACTCAAGCATGCTGCATTGCCATGTTTATAACCCCTTTGATTTAGTTGTCAACAATTCATGGACGCAATCACAATTTGTGATCATGTTCCATGGTTAAGATCAACGGTGTAATATCATTGTTTTACATTCCAAGGCTAATATTTCTAAGATTTTACCATTAGCCGTCAACATGGGTGCTAAATTTCTATATTTCATTCATCTAGGGTTATGTATTTAAAGATATCATTCTAGACTATTTACATGTAATGAAATGATAATAGATCACTTAATAGCTCTAGAAGAATATATAATCTTTTTTTTTGTAGGTATATCAAGTACATCAATTATTCACTATGATACATTAACAAACAATAAACTTTTCTCTATCAATTGACATCTTTTATCAAGACATAAATTTAAAACACACTCTTTGGTAGATTCACACATCAGTTTGTTTTTTAAAAATTAACTATTAATAATTGACTCAATGTTGTTCATGGATGTCCACATATCAACATTCATTGCCACCCCTATCTCTCTTTATTTTACTAGACATGGTGCTAAACTAAATTGCAATAAACTTTTTACTTTACCCCTTGCCTAGCAAGTTGTCAAGTGCTCTTTAGCATCACCCCTATTTTCTTTGCATTAAATAGTATTGAGTGAACACTTATTATCAATATCAAAGGTCAGATTGGAAGAAGCGAGTAATTTTACAAGACAAGTTCACATATTTGCATAATATAATCACTAGTGTGATTCTATTCTATATAATCACTAGTGTAATTCTATCCTATATAATCAACTACCTAGAATTCAATTGTCTTAGCTTTCCTATCCATAATTTAGTAACATTTTCCTATCCATAATTTAGTAACATATCTAATTCATTAGTATTTTGTCACATCCTCTTATCAAGTAATATTCATATCAATTTATACAAACCTAAATACCTCCCATTTCAATTTAATATATTTAATTACTATCTCAATTGACTTGTATAAATTATATTATCAAACTCGACACTTTATACTAATCAAAGATGTAATTTATTTAAGCGATCATTTATTTATGTTAAATTAATACAATTTAGAAAAGAATGTTTGTTATTCCTCTTTACTAATATAAATTTTCAATATATATATATATATAAATTTAATATTTATTAAAATTTTAAAAAATATTTAAATGTGATGTTATTTTTATAATTTTGTTTAAATTATTATTATTTTTTAAATACATGGTAAAAAATCATAATTCTTTTAAATACATGGTAAAAAATCATAATTCTATGAACTTGGTTATATATTTTTAAGTGAACTAACTTTAATTATATCATTATCTATTAAGATAATATCAAAATAGTACTGTAATACAACATATTATTTCTTTTATTTAACACTTGCAATACCATGGTAAAGACTATGTATAATCACATATTGTCATTTGAACCAAGATGTAAGTGATTTTTTATTTCACATGATAAGGGAAAGGAGTCCATAGTGGGTAGGGGTCCAATGGTGGGTAAAGAAGCAGGTCTAAGTGGGTCCCATAGTGGGTAGGCTTAATATCCAATTGTAAAAAGCTTAATATCTAATTGTAAAACACTTTTATCCATAAAGTACACAAACTAACAAATCATGTGATGCCACATTAGGGCACCAATAATACATGACTTAGTGATCGACTATCAGTCTCACCTTTGTTTTGGGCCTTTTTAGATACCTCGACAAAAAGCATTTTTTTGATTAGAGGTAAAATACAGGTTTTGAAGGGGCCCGAAACCCTTTACATCAAAAAGTTGTTGAAATATAAGAAAACAACATTAAGCAAAACACAACCCAACAACAATGACCCATCAGCAAAAGGTTAGCCAAAAAGAAGGACCCCACCAACAACACTACATACTTTCTAGAATATCTGCCGCCTCGACAAAAAGCACGTTGATGTGGCCTTGAAACCAATTTTTATAAGCAAAGGGTTTTCCAAATAAGTTATACAAATTTGGGAGTGATTTGAAATTTTCACATAGGACTTTGAGAGGCGCAAAGTTAGGGTGACCCACTATAGACCCCTCTCCCTTAGTTTTGCAAGACATGTAATGAAATTTGCATAATTTTTGGTCTTGAGTCAAGAATAGATGGTGAAAACTCAAATCATAGCTTCAAAGAGTAAAACATGTGAGGATAAAAAATTTATCTCCTTTTGTGATGTGATTCATAGTGGATGATATGGGAAATTTTCAATGCAATTTGTGATTTGAGAGTTATTAAAGAAATACAACATGTTAGGATGTTTGTGCATTAACAAATGTTTTCTTGCTAGAATGATTTCATTCTAATATTATTGACAAAATATTAGTGTTCTATTTAAGTAATAAAATATGTTAAGTTTTGATTTCGAAATGGATTTATTAATAATGAAATATTTTTCAACTATATTGTGATCACTTTGTATTTGTGTCTTCTAAATTTATTTCTAACTCAAATTTATAGTCAAAATTATTAATTTCTTTTAAATAGACATATATAGCATTAAGTTAGCTATGTGAATATATAATTTAGTAAAATATTCACATTTTAAACATACAAATTTTAAATGGATTTGTACTTGAATTCATTGGTTAGGGTACACATAATTTTATAGTTGAGTTAATTAAATGTATTTTTAAATATAAATAGAGATATTAGTATGTTTATCATACAAATATACATCTTGACTCATATACTCACAACTCAAGCATTTGGATTAAGAGGACTTACGCTTGATCTCATATATTTGTGTACATTATTTAAAACTAATTGTCATAATTATTCTAATTTAACATTTAAACATGTCATATATTGATCCATACAAATAGTTTAAATATTAAAATAAAAATATATACTTAACTAGTCTATTGAAATAGTCTTCTATACAATCAAATTTAGACCGTAAGTTTCACTTACTCGTCTTATTTAAGAAGCCCATTTTTAATATTATTTGAGAATATAATTTTTATCTTATCACCAATTCCATAAATTTGCTCACAACTAAAGCAGAGAAAACATGCATAGGTTAATCTTAATAATCGACTCTTCTATATTCATATAATAGTGAAAATTGTACACCCATGCTTCTTCCCTTATATTTTGGGCTCACTATGATTAGAGAATCATAAGTGTAATAATCAAATTGCAAGTGATATAATTATGTGTGAAATTGACTCATGAAGTTTCATACATTTATCTCTTTTTTCATTAGTCCATGCATTTGTATTCTTGATCCTTAGACCCATTATTCACCACCCTAGATCATATCCAGGAGTGTGGATTCAATCTAAGTCACTTTTTTGTAGTTACAAATCTAAACCATTTACTTTTTAAAATTCAAAATTAAAAATCCCTACCTTGTGAATCACTTCACTAACCATCATGAGCCAACTCAACACATATTATGTTTATTGTGTGCTTAGTTGTTTCATTTAGGACCACTCACTTATTCATGTGGGGGATCATCCAAGGACATTCAAGATATCTTAGAGCATTATTATTAAGCACTTCTATAGTATAATATTTTACAAAATAAAAGGAATATAGTGGCATTTACATAAGAAAAAATTATCCTAGGGCTATTCCATGATTGCTTGTTATCCTTGATTATTTTTCTCAAAGCTATAAAGTTAGTTTGTTAGAGGTCTTACTAAGGAAGACATAACCCTTGCAATCTAGAAAATTTCCCCAAGGTACTTGTGAAAACCACTTGTCCTTGCAACAAGCAAACATACAAATAAGGAAAATGAATTACACCAAGTTTCATCTTATTGGTTTAGTTCCACACACATTACTTCAAGTTCACATTGGAAATCATGTTTGGATATGCAGAGTTCAAATCTACACTTACAAAAGTGAGCCAAGGTGAAGAAGAACTAGTTAAATAAAAATTAGAGATCTCATATGAGTCAACCTTAAAGTATAAAAATATCGGAGAATTGGTTATTAGCATCTATCACATCACTTTTCCATCATCATTTATCAAGCTAAGTATGAGATTCAATTCATTTAAATCTTGCAATCAATTTTAGTAATTTTAATTACTAGTCTCAACTCTATAATCTAGGCTGATTATTGATTGATTGAATGCATTTATTTAATTGATCCATATTTAATTAAAGAAACACATTTTATTTTCTTTACATTTTGGTGAAGCCAACTTATCTTACAACCCCTATGGTTTTACCTTAGTATCTTCTAAATTAGAGTTTTTTAGACCTAATTTTTCTAAGTTCTTTATCTTATTTTAAGATCTTGTTAAGATTTGATTTCCATTTTCCACAAAGTGCTTTATATATTTTATTCTCCTTTAGGGTTAGCAGTTCATTATGCGACCTTATTTTCACCTACCATACCCACCTTTATTTTTTCCTAAATAAGGTTTCATTTTTAGATTTGATTACTTTTTTTTCTTAATTTTATAAATATGAGTTATTTATAGTGCTTTATTATTTAATTTCTCCTAGCCATATTGCATTTTATGGCATGAGATACTCAAGATCCTAATCTTTCTTTGCAAATGATTGGTCATATAAACGCTAACATGGCTACCTAATCCGATGATAATGAAATATTTTTTAATACTTATATATAGAACCATTCAAATGATTACAAAGAACATGATTATGACCATTATGCATAAATAGATAAAAAATGATATTTCTCCTACCAAATAAATAATTGTTGATGCACTTACTCACACTCAAACTCCTCAACAATTGGTTACTCTTCTACATAAGACATTAGTGGGTTCTTTATTTGGCATGGATATAATTCATGGAGTTGGATATTTATTGGCAAATTTCAATGGTGTATCCTATAATTCTTCATCCTCTTTTGAGCCTTCTCCTTTCATGGTTACTATTTTTTGATAACCACCTCTCATGTTGTCACTCCTAATGTGATCCCTTCATCTTCCATTCCTACCACAATTATGTATCTTATAGATAAACTATTGGATACACTATTGCAAGAGGACACATCTTATTTCTCATGCATATCCATTACCTCCTATTTTTGTCTTGAACCTATATTTAAGTTATATAATAGAAAAAGAGACCTTGATGTCTATTTTCAAGCTTTCATTGATACATGTTTGTATTTTATATACAAGGATAATATCTTAGCCAAATTATTCCCAATAACATGACATGTTTATATCATTCAATTTGTTTTATTATTTCAATAGTGGTTCTATACATTCTTTTGACAAGCTACCTACTTCATTCTTGAAATATTTTTGTATTAATTGTGCTTGAAAATAGTTGTGAACAACTAGACTAAGTGTGACCAAAAGAGTAATGAACCTATCAAAAATTATGTTATTTAATTTAATTTATTATGTTAAAATAAAACATCAACTTTTTGATGACAAGCTACATATTATCTTCCTTTATGAACTTCTTTTTATTATTAAAAGCAATGTACAATTGAGTAGTTTTCCTTCTTTTATGGACATGTGTACTCACGTAAAGAAACTTGAAATCAAATTACTTGCATTGGTATGAATCATACTATTTTGCATCATCTTACCCTTCAATATTCCAAAAGTGTAATACTTTTTCAAAGGGTGGTGACTAAGAAAACAAAGGAAAATGTGCATCAAGTGGATAATACTTGGACATTGTGACTATTTTAAAGAATTATACTTTTAGGAAGTTTACTAAATCACAAGAAGCCCTCAACACTATGCTTCAAAGTTAATTGATCTCTCATTTGATCACTCTTTCACCTATACATCCATTAGATCCAACTAGAGGGATACCCAGGAATTATTAAGACCACATTTCATAATTTCCATACAGTTAATGAACATCATGCACACGATTGTATAACATTGACACATAAAATACAAAATTTGATTGATAATAATATTATTCATATTGAAGGTTTTAATGAAGGGGGCAATAATTTGAGCTCTAATGTGAATTAAGGTGTCTCAACCTTAGCAAGTTCCTAGCACTTATTTTTAATTATTTATAATTTTCCCACATTTTAGTATTTTTATTATTAATTAAATTAGTCTCATGTGGAAATGAGGTGTTAGAATTTGAGGTGGTATATTTTCCAAGTGTCAATGGCTTGTAAGGTGTGTTGCAAGTTGTCATTAAGGTGGCTATATATAGCAAAGTTGGAACATCCTATTTTGGAGGGATTCTATGACATATGCACTTATGATGTGTAAGATTTTGTAATAGGGGAGTTAATTTGGAACTAGCATTGTGATAGATATTATAATTCTTATGCAACTCATTTTTGGGGTAGTGGGAATTACAAACTAGGTGCCCATGTTGGATAGATTATTATTACTGAATATGATGGATGTAAGAGGTATTATCTATTTACTATTTTTAACTTCTGTGTTGGAAACTTCATGTGTCATTATAAATTGGATCAAACATTGCCACCATAAATTTGGTGGTTTCAACACACTTTAGAAAACCATTTTTGGTTTCTATTTTTCTCATTGCCTATAAATTGGGTGTTGGAGTTGTTTTATATATGAATTTGTAAGTACTAGAATGTTGTCAAAATTACTACAAGATTAGATGCTAGTGATACTTTTGTTAAGAGCTTGCTCTACAAGTGTGCTGTAATCTCCTATTTAATTTGATAATACATTGAGTAAGTTTTGAAATAGAGGGTTTTTCTCTTGAAAGAGTTTTCCCCATGTAAAATTGGTGTAATATGTTCTATTATTTATGCGTTCATAAATGCTTCTAAATATTTTATAATTGTTTAGATCATATTTTAAAGTTTTATATACACTTCTCCTCTCAATATTAGAATAAGAAGATGATTCCATTGCCCCTTGTTTCCTTACATACTCCCTCTAATCAAATTTAAAGATTTATACTAATCCATGTCCTAGTCATTATAATAACATGAATGCACTCATTGACACAATCTTATTACTACATGGATCATATATAGGTTGAATGATCTATTATGGATTATTTTCACATTGATTCTCATATACATCCACATGCCAATGATTTTGCATGGGTACAAGATAATCTAGAGATATGCCTTCTTTCTCCCATGCTACTCCATTGATCATATTATTAGATGATGAAATCCCAAAAAATAGCCATTTTGGTCTCTTATATGTGGTAGATCAAATACATGATAGGGTTATTAGTGACATTCTCATAGATGCTACTAATCAATTCAATAAATGTTTGCAAAATTTTTAGGTAATGAACATAACCAATTTTTATGCTTATTTAGTAGTATCATTGAAGATAACTAGCATAGTATTAATTCACACTTTTGGTTGTGTCATTTTACCTCTTAAGCTGGGTTCTAAGGAAGTACAAATATTATTTCATATTATTTCCACTTTAAATAGATTTTCCATATTGCTTGGTAGACCATGGATTGAGTATTGGAGGGTTGTCTCTTTTGTTGTACATCAATTTGTTACATATGTTCATGATGGTAAAATTGTAAAGATCATAAAAGATTCATATGAGCCTCTTGTTGAGTCAAGTCATTTTACTTTGGATACTTACGTACACACTCCCAAGGAGCCTTCTTATGAAAGTGAAATAAATTTATGAGGTATCAAAAGAGGTTAAAAGAGAGAGTGGGAAAAAGATAAAGCTAAGATGCAACATGATTATATAAATCACACTTTACTCCTTGTTCCACCCAATAGAAGGGTTCTATGTTACAAAAGTTGATATTTCATGCTAAAAGCATTGATTTGTGAATTCTAAAGTAAATTTTTTTGGTTCAACAAATGTCAAATATTTCTTTCTACCAACTCTAAAGAAGCAAGAGAATGGGTAAAGAAAGGAGCTCCTATAGTTCCACCCATTGGCAATATATTAAAAAAAGTACTAAAACCTATTAAGATGAAACATATATATTTGAAGAAGAAAGTCATGCACTTGAGAAAGAAGAATATGATGCCAATTTTTGGGAGAAGGATGACCTATTGGAGTATGATCCCAATAAATATTTTCCATAAATTATTGAGTATTTTTATGATTTATTTATATATATATATACTTATATTAGCTTTTACTTTTTTTTTATGTGTTCTTATAATTTAACCCTTTTATTTATGCCATGAGTGTTGTGTTTCTCTATTCTCATTTCAACTTCAATATTGTCTATCTAATGTTCATTATGCATTTCCCATTCCCATTCCACCTTCTATATCATGCTTTATTCTTTCCTATGCATTCTTATATGTTTAATCATTGTGATATTTCTTGTGTTCCATGTGTGGCTCTTATGTTTTGTTTGACTCCTATACTTTATTATGCTTCATAATTGCCACCAATGATCTTTGCTACTTTTTATGTTTCTAGGTTCTTATGCTTTGTATATTCCACATTACCACCTTGCTTATCACATGTTCCTTGTTATTTTACTATTTTACATGATTTACGATGTTACCATAGTCCTTGTGTTCCATGCTTATGATGTTACTTGGACATGCTATATATTTATTATGCTCATCTTTATCATGATTCGATGATTGTGAACCTTGTCATGTTTACATTATATAATCCCATGCTTGTGATCCTTGGCATGCTTATATCTTATGATACCATTCTATGATCCATGCCATACTTACATCCTTTGATTCTAGGTATGCTCCTTATCATCCTTACAACCTATGTTTATGTGTCTATGACCTTTGTCATGCACATATATTTTTATCCATGGAATGAACCTTGTTACATACCTACACCTTTTACAACCTATTGTTTCTTACATGTTCATTGTCTAGCCTTTAGGGCTATCATTATCCTATCATTTGCCTATATTGGGGGTAACATTATTACACATGCCTCATTGCTTATCTCTCACATATGTGCTCACATGATGATGACACTTTTTACTATATTTCATACTTTATCATACTTATTTTATCATTTCCTATACTTAGGGTAAAATTTTACACATGTCTTGATGATTATCTCCATCTTATGTACTCACATGTTTACCATATGATGATCTTTTGTTGTGCTGCATGCTTTATCATATGATGATATCTTTTGTTGTGCTACATGCTTTATCATATGATATATTTTGCTACACTTCATCCTTTATATTTTATTTTCTTCAATTCTTCACATTCTATGTATACAACCAATTAGAGGGGGCATATATAATCATTGATGTTCTTTATGAGCTTGATTGTATTGATGCAACAATGGAAATTATGTTCTTTCTAATACTAGACAAAGCTTCATAAGTGTATCTACTCAAAAGAATTATCATTTTATTTATAAATTCAAATCATGTTTTGTATCTAGATGAAGCTCTTTGATAGATCATCCATATCCAAATGAAGGGATTTTTGCATTTTTTCATAGTTAAATATTTTTATCACTTTTTATAATAGGTTGAATCTCTTACCCTTCTCTCTATATTTAATGTTTTCAAGGATAGTTACTTTAATAAAATTATAATTAATGATTCTCAAAATGCATGATAAATGCCACCCAATGTATGATTTTTCTTTATTTAACAAGTTTTAAAGGAACACTCATTAAAATAATAATTAAATAATGGTTTTTTTGACATATTAAGTTGGGAAAAGGGTCCCAAGCCCTTATAGATGAAAAAAGGTAAGAAAGGGGTTTTTGAAAGGCCCCAATCCTTTTACAAATTTTCTAGCAAGCAACAACTAACAAATAGTATAGTTGCAACAAAGCTACCAAAAATAAACCATGAAAATGAACTATATGATACCTTGACCAAACCTAGTAGGTTGCACACCCTTAATTTGGGTGTGGGATATAAATACATGTTTTGGAAGACCTTTCTGCTTCCTTTGAACTACATTCATGAAAAATCATCATCCAAATCTACTAAGTAAGAGAGGGAGGAGGGGAAACCCTCTCTAAGGATGCAACTACACACAAAGCACAAGGAGAGCAGTGTTTGATTAGGGAAATTGAGCAACAAGTAGAAGTCACAACACTAGTAGGAGGAAACACACTGACACCACTCGCAAATATAGGGGAAGAAGCCACACAAAAATCTTTAGGCAACTTAGGTTAAGGGACCACCACCCCATCAACATGACAAGGCTCAACAACCTTTGAATTAGAATAATCCTCAACCAAATTCACTATAAGATGTTCATGAAGAGAATTATTCCACCAAATTGAAGATTAAGTGACCTTAGGGCATGAGCAATTATATGCCAATTTTTTTACTTAATGAAGATTTGTATCCTTTTGGGTGTTTGAAAATATTTAATTTTACATGTTGACTACGTATTTTACTTTGACATGCTTTTGCATAGTATTTTGCATGGACATCAAAGTGGGGGTAAAATGTAATGATGAAAATTGCTTACCCATGGTCTTTTCCCTTATATTTTGGGCTCACTTTGAGCAAAGTGCCTTAAATGCAATAACTAGCTTACAAGTGGCATAATTATGCATAAAATTGGCTCATGACATCCCATATCCCAATCGGTTCCATCATTGTTCCCCAAATTTACATCCTTATCCCTAGACCCATTATTGCCACCATAGATCAAATCTACAAGTGTGGACTTCACTTAAGTCACTTCAAAAATTGCAAATATGAACCTTTCTTTTAAATTTTAAAATTCAAAATTCCCACCTTTTCAACCACTTCAATAGCCATTGTGAGTTGACTTAACATACATTATGTTGATTGCGTGCTTGGTTACTATATTTAAGGACACTCATTTATTTGAGAGATCATCTAAGGACATTTAGGACATCATGGGGCATTCTTATTAAGCACATCTAGAGTTAGATGTTTTGGAGAATACAAGGAATATTTTAGCATTTACATCAAAACATATAATCTTAAATACCATTATATGCTTGCTTGTTGTCCTTGATCATTACACTCAAAACTATAAAGGTGATCCACTAAGGGTTTGATTAAGGGGAGCATGACCCTTAGTATAACAAATTCTCCAAGGTCTGTGTGAACACCACACCTTCTTTGAACAAGTAGAAACCACAAATTAATGCAAGAAAAATACATTGAGCCACCTCTTGCTAGTTTAGAACCATGCACATCATTTAAGGTTTATTTCAAAGATCAAGTCTACACACTAGGAGGCCAAACTTGCATTCATAGTAGTGAACTAGTGTGAATAACAATTAATTTGTATAATCACAAATCTTTGCTTGAGTCAACCCTACAAGTTTAGAATTCGACAAATTTGTTCCTAATATTGGTAAATCACTTTTCCATCATAATTATCAAACGTAGTATCATATTTTATTTATTCAAATCCCACAATTTATTTTAATATTTTTAATTATCAATCCCACTTCTATAATATAAATTATTTATTTGACATAATCCATATATTTTCTATACTAAATTTAATTTATGAAAACATTTTATTTTCTTTAAAATTCCATACCAAAAATAACCATCAAGTTCTTACTGCTAGTCAATATCAAAGGATAAAGTTTCTTTCCCCATCTTCGAGTGTGGGGATAAAGACAATGGGTGATGGACATGTTTTTCAAAGATGCATGTATCTTCTTTTTTTAACTCAATCTAAGTCCTGATTGGTCATGAACATGGGGGATCTTTTCCTTTAACGCGACGTCAAGTTGCTTTGTGCTTGCATGGGATGAGGCACAGACAGACCAATTATTTAATATAAATCTTATGAACTGAACTACTTCGTTTTATTCGATACAGAATTACTGGTCATTACAATGTGCACGAAGCTGAAAGAAGCATCACTTAACTACCCAAAACATAAAATCATTGAAATCATGAGATTATTGCAGAGATACGTAAAAGGAAGGCCATTAACTAAGCTACTCATTATCAAAGCTAATCATTAATATTTTATTATATATAATAAACAAAACTATAAGTGCAACCGTATTATATATCATTTGTTATCACAGGACAAATAAATTCACTGATACATGCTTATAAAGACATCCGGGCCAGCTATGGGGATACGGTGCAGGTTGACAATTTAAATACCTTGTTTGAAGATTCAAGACTCGACAAAATTGCAAACTTCATCATCAAAATTCACTCTAGAAGGGTTGATCTCGAACAGCGCCTCCATTTTGTCTAGGGCTGTGCTGTGGGTTGTTCCGGTGCTGATCTTGGGTCCCATAGGCTTCTTTGGCCTCGTAGACGTCATTAAAATATTTCATTCATTCATTCATGCAGCTCCAAATGATGATAGTATGTTACTGCAAAACCAAATGGGAATATTATTTTCCATTTGTGTACAAACCATGGCAGTAAATTAAACCACGCGGTTTAACTTCTGAATCTCAGACAAAAACCAACGGATAATGCCCCTGACCGGAGGGAAGGGAAAGGAAACTTATGTACCTATTCCTATATTAAAACTTAAAAAACAGGAGTTTCTTTTTAGAAATATTCATGTGTGGGCATAAATGTTAGAAGTATCCAATGCTATCCTTCGTCGGTCTTCAACCCCAATGCGGAATACATGTTAGATATTTTTCTCTCTTGTTAGATGGGAACTCCATGACTATATATAGATATGTGTCACTTCATTGACTCATCTTTGCGTTTCTAAGTGCTCTTTAGAAAGACAAGAATGAAGGAAGAAGATGAGACGATTCCCATTCTTGTAAATGTTTCTGTGATAGAGGCAGAGAGAGAGACAGACGCTCTGAGCAGCATTTGCAATGAAAATGAGGTGACATCAGTTGGGCATTGGAGTGGAGTGTTGTGCAGTCCAAGGGAATCTGTGAAAAGCTTTTTGCAGTGGTTTGCAGTGATGAGAGAAACATTTGGAGGACCATTTCTTGGAGTTGTCATGATTGTCTATGGTGTAAGCCAGGGCTATGCAGAAACCATGAAGCGGCTTGCTACCAATTACTATTGGAGAGATGTGCAGAGGATGCAGCCTGCATCTACCCAAGTTTTCATGGTACTCATCTCTTCAATTCTACCCAATTCTTTATTTCGCATGTTTGAAATCAGATGCCCATTTTATATTTTCATAGATTGGAAGCAAAAAAATTCTGTTTTGTGATCTCATAACATGATGGGAGAGTGGAAACCTTATAAAAATGAGCTCTTAAGATTAGAATTTAAGAATATGAGTAGAATGTCTTATATCTGCTAGTTGTACTTTGAGCATTCTATATAGCTATTGTGGGTTGGTTTCTTCATAAAATTTGTATTGTCATAGAATTTGTGTTTCCATTAAGTTGCCATATTTGACCTGATGGCTCATGGCGAATTTCAAATGAAGAGTCCCCGTTTGTATTATTCCTATCCCCACTATTTGGGATTGATCAAGTTTTTCTTAGATCTTGTTGTATTCAGATCTCTATTGGTTGTGTTGATATTAAGGTAGGTTATCTAGAAGACTAGAAGAGCTATAGGGAGTTGTTATAGAACCTTTGAGAACTGCCAGTGTCTTTATGAGAGCGAGACTCCATAACTTCTGGTTTAGCATTTGGATCTCTATTGATTATGCTGATGTGAAGGTAGGTTATGTAGAAGAGCTATATGGAGTTGTTGTAGAACCTTGAGAACTGCTAGTGTAAGCAATCATATTTGAGTTGATCTGTGTTGGATTAGGCCTAGACTGCCATACAGAGCTAACTATTCTCTCTCTCTCTGCTATATGGAGTTGTTGTAGAACCTTGAGAACTGCCAGTGTAAGCAATCATATATGAGTTGATCTGTGTTGGATTAGGTCTAGACTGCCACACAGAGCTAACTAATCTCTCTCTCTCTATTGAGATCAAAATAGTTCACTTGGACCTTGTGAGATTTATGGAGCACAAGCTAATTCGCTCTTGACTTTCTGTGAAAGATTGAACACTACTTGTGCATTTTCAGGGTGCTCAGATTCCATTACTTCTCATTCCCAGCATTTAATACATAGAATCTTGTTTTACACTATCTTCATGAACTGATAAACAAGTCTCTCTTTCCTCAATTGCTTCCACTTTCTAGGTGGTGGTTCTCTGTATTTAGTGTTGCTCACAAACTTTACCTTTTCAAGATAAAGAGAGTCTGTAGAATGGACTGAAGCTGTCTTCCATATCTGAATGCACTATCTACTCCACGATCTATTTATTCATTGATCTGGGTGCTTAAATTATACCTATACTGCAGTTGTACTGCTTACACTCCATAATTTGGATTTCATGATATACTGGCCCAGAATTCCACCCATAACTAACACAGAAGCATTCTGGATTAGATAATATCATATTATTGAAATGATAATTCCTGATTACCAGAAAGCTGAGTTGTTTCTTGGAGCATTTCATGTATCTCTTCATGCATTTGTTATCCTATTTACTCCAGCTAGATGACTTACCCTCGGAAAGAGAGTCTGCCTGGCTGGTAAGTTCTCTTTGATATTGTTTAAATAGTTTGGTAATGTGATTGAAAATGTAACAAACCATTGGAGTTTTTCCCTTTTTGGGTTTCTCCTGTTCTTGTGTGTTCATTTCTCTCTACCTACATGCTTCCATTTATTGTTAATAACACTTAACAACACTAATTCATACATAGGGACTGTTTTGCCATAATTCCACACATGAAACAACTTCATCAACCAGTGTACGTTAAGGTTGAATAGGATCTGTTTTGGTGAATTATGTAGAGGAATATCCACACTAATTACAGGTCATTATAGGATCACTTTAGATTCTGTGGAATATGTCCTCAATATTCCATTTTCTCTTCTGCAAAACCACAGTTGAATAATTTGGCATTATCTTTGACTGTATATTCAAATGTATCTTAAGATTGTCAAGTACATCCTTCTAATTGCTACTAAATCTAAGTATGTCATCTGGAAATGCCTCAAATATTCAAGCAGTTTCTGGGAAGTTATTAATCAATCTCATGATGAACCTAGAGCATTTGTTGATTTATAAAATTTACACTAGGCCTCCTCCATCAAATACTTGACTTGGGATATGCTGTCAATTATAACATTTGTTGTAACTGGTGCCAGTATCTGGATTTGGATGCTTATTTGATGGAAGAATTCTTGTGACTTGCTCTTAAGCACTATATCATTTATGGAAAAAACACGGTTATGAAACAATTTTTTCTTTGGTTCAACTGTGTTTTTATTTCAGTTTCCTATTTTTGGTTTTCAAGCCATGTAGATGCTATTTTCGTTATATAGGTATATATTTCATATTTTTCCTGTGTTTTAACATACTAAATTTGTATGTAAGATAAGTTACAAGAATACACTATTAGAGCAGATTAACTATTTGGTAATTTTTGGCAGGCTTTATCAACTATACCATGGGACATAAAACCAATCTATGGCCTCATTACTGACACATTCCCCATTGCTGGGTATAATCTTTTGTTTCCTTCACTTCTGCAATTATCCACTTTATGCCTTCTCGGTACTTACTTTGACTGTCCATTTTCTTGGGATATAAATAAGGAAATCAAGCTCAATTATTTAATATATATAGGTCACATCGAATTTAAGCACAATTGGAGAAAGCTAAATGAGCTCTCACTCCCATTTTCAATCATAATAAATTAAATAATGTAAAATGTTTTTTCTTAACAATGAAAAGGTATGTTGTTCATATCTCTCATCTTGGAAATGAGGTTGTAATCATTAGACTACTTTTATGCTTTACTAGGCATTGCTAAGAGGAAAATTTCAAAGACATTGATTGCATTTTCTCTGTTTTCTCAGGTATCGAAGGTGGCCATATTTAGCTATATGTGGCATCATTGGTTGCCTATGTCTTTGGACACTTTCATTCTTTGAGTTAGTACCTTGGATGGCAACCTTGTTGATGGCTGGGGTGGCTATGTGTACGGCATTCCCAGATGTTGTGACAGATGCTACAGTGGCACAGCAAAGTAAAAGCATTCCCAAATTTGCAAGCGATTTACAAGTATGAGGGTTTTGTGTAATTTCCTTAATGTTTCCTTTATATTCTTCTCTTGGAATTAATTTTTTAGAAGTTGATTTATCTGTGTCTCTAGAAAGAGATGTCTATGTCCTATGATCCATCAGCATTGCAGAACGAGTCAGCTGTCCCTTAGGCTGTCTTTAGCCTCATGGATGTTAACAAATTTCTATTCTATTCTATTCTATTCTAATCGATAAGAAATTTTGGTTCGGTAAGGATTACTAGATCCTTCATCATTCTTGTAACAATGATACAATTGTGTAAATTTTTTATCATTTGTTGTATGTGTTTTTTTAACTTCTAAAAAAAAGGTCTGCCTTTTGCATGTGATTAAATAAAATAATAAAAAAATTGATTCCTTCCCATGCATTTAATGAAGGTTGTGTAGAGTGGGTCATGTCTGCCCTTTCCATAAAAATGTGGCCCTGTCTTGTGTTTGGAATGTGTTAAAAACTCAATCTTTTGAAGCTTTAAACAAAGGGTGGGTAATGACACATGGCAAATGTGGTTGTTTGCATGTTTTAAAAACAGTTATAAAATAATTTGTTATCCAATGAAATGTAATCATAGAGGCAACTAACAAACTTTTGAGGATTTCACACAGCTCTTCCAAAAGGCTCCAGTAACCAGATATATGCTTTGCAGTCCTAGTGAACAAGATTTTAGTTCTGTGAGGATTGGAATAGCCTATCTTCTCTCTGTTTTGCACATCTTTGAAATTTCTTTTGAATCTTGATTTCTTCCTGGATTTGAGATTCTGGTTTGGGCTTAGTTTTGATGAGTAAAATGCAAAAAGGTATTGCAGCGACGCGTTAGAGAAGATTTATACTTGGTGTAAGTGTAATGATCGAGGACAACAAGCAAATACAAGATTCAAACCAAATACAACAATTAGTCCACTGTGCAGGCTTACCAAAACATAGAAAAATGAAAGGAAACTCTTTTTGGGTGATGCAAGATTACTTGACCCCTAGGATGATCTTGCATTAGACATGGTAGGTGAAAATTTTGTAAGCTTGGGACTCACAAAATGGATTACATGGACAACTGATTCAGCCACCCAAGATGCATTCAACTTTAGCATTCCAGAAATCTTTTTCTGGCCCCTCAACTCTCCATTGAAAGAGATGCTTTTTGTACTTGCTTTGCTATTCTAATGCACTTACCAAGGCTTTGCATTATTTCATTTCATTGATTTTCTGATATTTGCCTTTTCTAATCAATTGTGCTCTATAACTTTATTTCTTTTTAAATTTTATTATTTTTCCTAGGAAAAGAATAAAGACTAAACACTTTTGACTACTGGGAGGATTCCCAATCCTTTTAGCAGCTCTTATTAATTTGCAATTAGTTAATTTTTTTTGTGTTTTTTCAAGTGGTAAAATGTTAGGTATTTGAATCTAGGACCCACTCTTTCAAGGGAGATTACACACCAATCCACTTGTCATCTCATTCATGCAGAAAAGTGGTAAATAGTGGTCTTGTTTTAAATTGTAAAAAAAAATCCTTTGACTATTAATCGGGCACACATTAAGAAAGCCCTCCTTTTAGCAACTCAATTTCATATTTATTTTTAGAGAATTTGCACAAAACATTGCATGGCCAATCTTCTCAAGTTTCTAGTCATTGTGTGTTCCTTTGGGGAACTACTCTTTCCTAAGTTAAGTTAGTTAGAACTACCCAAGGGAGGAATCCCTCTTCATTATAAAAAATCTTATTTGTAATCAATAAAGAGGAGAGCTATTGAGAGCTTCCAAGTTTGTGAAGACATAGCTACACTTTTTTAATAGATTGAAGACATCTTTTAGGGTTTTATGACATTAGAGAGGTCAATCTTTTGAAACCTAATCTTGTAGATTCGTTGGTCTATATCTACAGGGCTGTATGTATGTTGGTAGATGAAACAAGTCTACCTCTATTTGGTTATTTGCATTATTCCAAGGCGATATTGGACATTCTAAAGCATAGCACTAAAAGGAGAAATTTTGTCTTTCTTTCTCTAATAGTGTTATTTTCATGCTAAAATTGCATTTTATTGAACGATTCATCTAGTGGCTTATATGTACATATTCTTGTATATCTCATCACTTTTAAATTTTCCATAGGTTTTAAATAAAGGGAACCTCCCTTAATAATGGAGGGCCGTAGTCCTACACACTACCCCTAATTAGTTTGAACAAGCAAATTTTAGGGATAACAAAATTTAAATTGACAATTTAAAGTGTAGGTAAAAAAATTCTCAAGGAAATATGCTTAAATTTCAATGCAAGAGCACTAACCCAATCGGCATGCATCCTCTAGTTGCATTCTACTTGACAATAAATTTGCATGGGAGGAGAATAATAATTTACCACCACTAGAAAAGAGAATAATTATGTATCACTCAAAAAGTACATCCACATGAGAAGCAATACTTATATTTGACCTCTATTTGTATCCATATTTTGTTATGTTCCTATAAAGAGTGCATGGATAGGAGTAGAGGATAGTTTTAGCTCTTGTGTAGAAAAATCAATTTTTTAGAGAAATTAACTATGTCCATGAGACCAAAATGGTCTATTGGACCACCAATTGCATTGGCAGCTACAACCACTCAAAGGTTCATGAAATATGTGGTATCCTTTAGAAGGCTACTCCTTCTCTTGCTGATTTGGTTAGCAGTTCTCACATTTGAGCCTATGGGAGCTAGTCCTTAGTTGAGCAATGAGGATCTTGTCTCTCCATTTGATTTCAGTCCTTATATAAAGCTTTTTTGCAACCTAAGTAAGGTTGAACACTATAATATAATGTTAGTTGTTTTCTACTTGTTTTTTAGTGTTGTAGTTTTCTATAAGAAAGCAAGGATGTAAATTTTTCTACTAAACAAAATAAGATATAACTGTAAAGGGAACGAGAGGTAGTAATTATTCATTAATGAAGGGGATCAAATGTCTTGTGAAGGTGTGATTATATAAGTTTTTTGCTTTTTTATTTTATTTGACTTACTGTGGAAGATCTTGTTGGTTGTCTTATGAATTCCTCTTATATCATTTGATATCAAAGCAACTTGACAGGAAAAAGAGGGCAGAAGGAACTATCAAAACTCGAAAAAATTAGTTAAGGAATTGCTTGGGAGATGATTCTATGTTGTAGCAGCAAGATGATTCTAAAGAAGAACAAGAAAATCTAGTGGCTCAAAATTATTTCCTTATTCCCATGAAGAGGAGGCATGTTCAAGTTTTCCCAAAATAGGTTACCAAAATCAAGCCTAAAGCTTCTGCAGTCTAAGGGGATTGAAACCCACAATTGTTTATGGATCAAATTTAGGAATTGCAAAAGCACCAAAAGATGGAGGATGTTAGAAGAAGATCGTCGAAGGATGAATTTTGCTTATTTGAAAATGAAATTGCATGCTGCAATTTACTGTAATAATTTACAAGAGAATGGGAATGAGATGACAAATTTATTTCTGAAACTACTAAAATAATTGAGTGAACATTTATGCCATCCCACTATCAACAAAAGCTATTTAGAGAAATTTGAAATCCATGAGAGGCATGAGTGTAAAACAGCACAAAAACAAGGATTGGAAAGTTTGAAAAGCTGCCACAAATCTGGAAAAGTTGTCAAAGCATGCAATGATGAATGCCAAATGACTACAGATACCAAATACATAAATGAATGATTCAAATGTGCAAGAATTAGACAATAGATATGATAAAACCAAAAGTGACAGCATAAAGTGGGAAATGAAAGTGAATTAAGGAGAGAGAGAGAGAGAGAGAGAGATTATATTAATATCCATGGATGATTGAAAGTAGATCAATGGGGCTTGAGAGTACATTATTATACAATAGAAAGTTCTGGGAAGAGAAAATCCTAGAGGCCCAAAGAGGGGAAGGAACGTTAGAAAAATACAATACAATTGTGAACCACTATCACATGTAGTCAAGAAACCAATGTAGAGCGAGAGAGAGAGAGAGAGAGAGAGAGAGAGAGAGAGAGATT
Source organism: Sequoia sempervirens (assembly GCA_007258455.2). Lineage (NCBI taxonomy): Eukaryota > Viridiplantae > Streptophyta > Pinopsida > Cupressales > Cupressaceae > Sequoia > Sequoia sempervirens. The sequence goes on along the minus strand of VDFB02256200.1, from coordinate 229,703 downwards.
TTGCAATGTATTGTCAAGGAGAGAGAGATTTTGCAATGTATTGTCAAGGACTTGAAGCTATTTCAATGATGCAAAAGTTGTCAAGGGGATGTGCAAATATGAGAGAGAGATTGCAATGTTTTGTCAAGGACTTGAAGCTATTTTCAATGTTGCAAAATTTTGTAAGGAGATGTGCACTTAGGAAATATGAAACTAAAACAAGTTACAAAATAGATAACAACTTTGCATGTTTTGTCAAATACTTTAAACTATTTGAATGTTGTAAAAGTTGTCAAGGGGATGTACAAATATCAAATATCAAATAGGAAATTGAAACAATTTGCAGAATAGATAACAACATCAAATGATTGAAGAAGACGAGCGAAATAAAGGAAAACAACAATAACAATGCTACACCTTTAACATACAACATGCATGGGGATGTGTAGCTGACTTGTGGCTAACATAGCCTTTAATTAAGTTATATGATCAGTTATATAGCTTTGTATGGGTACTACAAGCAGCCTAGGTGGTCTCTATGTTATAAGGTATATATAGGAGGTAGTGGTTAGTTTATTATCATCAAATCACAAATTTCATTCTTGTTGAATACTTTTGAAGGTTGCACCCTTCAACTAGCTTAAAGTATTTGCAAGTAATTCTTATTATATTTCCAAGTATTTGCTATTGAATTCTTCTCTTGTGCAATTTATTTCATTACATGTGGTATTAGAGCTATGAGCTATGATTTGGGCAAATGTAAGGATGAAATCCTAATTTTTGAAGATTTGCCTATACCTCACAAACAATTGTGAATTTCTTTGCAATTTTTTATTGAAATTGAATGACCCTTTAAGAAATATATAATCCAAATTTTCAGCTATTTGTGATCAATATTGAGCGAGTTATTGCAATGTTAGGGTTTTTCATAAATACACTCTATTATAGGGTATCAGTTTTTGAATACTTTTGTTTTCATTTTTTAAAATATCGCAAAAATTCATAAGGGGTATTCTCTTTAAAGTTTTGATTTTGAGGCCACATGATTTTGAAATCATTCAATCAAATTTTGGTTAATGGTAAAATCAAATTCTACGTTGTCAAGCCTCAGCATGACAAGGCCATAGATTAGAGGCTAAGGCGAGAATTCCTACACATTAGGAGAAACTACTAACAAATAAGACATAGATTTGGAGCTAGGATTAGGTGGGACTTCATATACGATGTCTTAATTAGGTGATGAAGTGTGCCATTTGGAAGAGGGTATGCACAACATGCAAGGAGATATGGCTAACATATATATGGTATTGTTATCTCTCCAAGATTCTATCAAGAAACTATAAGTATCACAATCAAATGTCCAATCCCACACACTGTTCTTCAAATTATTAGGGAAATCTCTCTTTTCAACCTAGAACCTAGGGATTTCAAGTATGTAATACAAACAAACTAAAATTAAAACCTTTTTATATGTTATTAGTCTAGGGCATAAGGTGATTCAACACTTCTGAACTAGACAAGATTTTACATATAACACAACTAAAGGATGCATACAATTTTCGGTTAAACACAAAGATTGAAAATCATAAGTGAAACAAGATTGGACTGATAGAACATAAAAAATAATGGACTATGAAGTAAGTACGAAGAATTGTGTGTAAAGCCACAATATTTCCTCTAATAATATCCATAATTAAAAGCTTGTTTAATTATTTGATTTAATTAATTCACAAAACAATTAATTTAAAGACAATAGCTTAGTAAACAACAATTTTAGTAACAAGTGGGCATAGAAATCACTATTGAGAATCTAATTGCAAAATGACACTTATTTATAAAGTTACATTGCATGAAAATAAATCAAACAAACTAACTACACTTATACTCTAGCAATAACTTGGTTGCATGCAAGACAATCTTTGTTACAAAATTCTATCCATTAATTCTAAATTTGAATACATACAATTTCTTCAGTTGGACTTAGGCTACTACAAAGCTATATCTAATTTTAGCCCAGTCAGCTGTTGAATTATCTATCTTTTGGGTAATCTCTTAGATCTCTCTACATGCATCAAACACTAGCTAAAACCTACAACTCCAAAATTATGGAAAACCTCAAATACTGTCCTTGCTGAAAATCTTGAATTTTCTAAATAAAACCCCACACTTGAATTGATATCCAAATCTGCTTGAAACGATAGAAATTACTATTGATATCAAGCATTTTGATAAAGATTTGATAATGAATTCACGTATCTGTCTTTTCTGATGGAAGGAATCTGAGCAAAATTCTATATTGCTGTATCAGGACCTCTTGAAATAGCTAACTAATGATAGGAAGAAGAATTCAAAAGAAAAAGATTGTCATTTACTGTATTTCTGATTTTTCTTTGGAAAATGGTGTCTTGCTGCTGAAAAAGACTATTAAAATCTTCCAAAAAGGAATTAATCTACTGCTCTTGCTTCCTACTGATAGGAAATGATGAATATAAAGAGGGCTATTTAAGCATAAATACATGTCTTCAAAATAGGCACTATGCTATATTTATAGGAGATTTGTTTTTATTTTGAAAAGTCATGACTTGTTTGCTATGGTGCCTTCATCTCTTATTAATAGCTGATGTGTCTTTATTTGGAGTTGTTTGACATGTTTGCATGGGAGTCTATTAATAATTCCCCCCTCAATTAGCAAGCTAGGTTGGCTATTTTTAGACACACGCCTTAGTAGAATTTACACCTTTATATGCTAGTTGGCCTCCTCTATAGATATGTGCGCAATATATTGGAAGCATAAACTCAAAACAAATTTACAATCATCTTTTGTGCACCCCTATCTTCAAACAACAATTGGATTTTACCTGGAATTGCCATGTAGAGGTGCTCACCTCATAATACAATTTCAAAATTAGAAATTCATGCTTTAATATTTTTGATGACATGTGGACTTCATAAAAGGATTCATCTCCTTAAGATTGGTGCACCCTTGTAGATTGGAGTTTGCCTAATTTAACACTGATTTTCTTCTATAGAGAGGCATGCACCTCATAATTGGAACTTTTCTTTCAATTTCCCTTGCTCTAGATTTGTTCTATCATGTGTGTGCCTAAACATGCTTTTAGGCTTTGATTTGAGATACCAATCTTCTATGTTGAAGCATGCACTTGTCCACACATTCCTCGATTTTGATTTTGCACTTTGAGTTGCTTAAGTGTGTGCCTAAATACATATGCTAACCCCTTTTTGAAATTTGAAATCTCTCTTGCTTCATGTGCGCCCCGATCAACATTCACACATTGAAATCTATACTTTTGGGTGCATGTACCTAGACATATGATTCAAATTGAATTTTGAACTTGCACTTTGAGGCATCTCTTTGCATACTGAATTTCACACTTTTGAATTGCTCATTGAGGTGCATGCACCTTTGCATGTTAGTCATTTTTTGAAATTTTTGAAAGCTTCTTTGGGCAGGTGGGTACTTGAATACACTAGTGAATGTTCTTGAAATTTCTCTTTAAAGTGTGCACCTTTATACATACTTTGGATTTTTGCAATTTACTCAAGTGCACCCCTATCAAGGCAAAACAAGTTTCCAAGCAAGACCTTTAATCCACTTAGTCAAGCACACATCTCTATTTTTGTGTCATGATCCCAACATGAAGACATGGCTCTCACACAAAATTAAATAATTAATACTTAATACCTGCAGCAAATACCTTCCAGAATTTAAAATCCTCCAAGTCAGTGATTAATATATAAGACAAAAGATATTTCAGACAAAGAAAGAGAAATCTACGGGCCTCCTATTGTAGCTTTTTCCCCAATCTCTACATGGATTGGTTGTTGGAAAGGATTCAAGGAGTCTCAATCATAAGAAGGATGGATAAGGCAACATGGCTAGTAAAGCAGATACAAGTTTATCCACTAAGTACGCCACCCCATGTTGGATGGTTGGGGGTCTGCCACTTGGGGCCAAAAGGGATGGTATATCCGCTCTTGGGCTTAGCATGGATAGGTTTGGGCAGACTTATCATGTTCCTCATCCAAATCCTATTATGATTAAACTTCCACTATGCATGATGGATATTGTGTTGTTTATAACTTTATATAGCTTTGAAATACTTATGTATTTTTTATGGTTTAAATAGATAAGACATTCATTATATTATAAGTTTTGATCATATGAATTATATTTTCATTATTGCCTAACATGATTGCAAGCCAAGCTTTATTGCTTCAAGCATCTAATTGGTTAGTTATAACCCTAACTACATAAATTTTTTGATTCTAGGGCAAATTTCAGGGCAATATCAAAAAGGGGAAATTGCATTTTGTTTTAAATGTTTTTTTTGTTTGTCTTCTATACTTTTAGGCATGCCTCTTGACACCATACTTAGAAATATTTCAATTCAATCTTGGCTCCAATTCACTTAAGTGCACACCAACTATTTCTTGCCATGCACTTTCTGGAATTAGCACCCCACAAACCCTCAAGATTAGTGGGTTTCTTTAAGAAAAAAGAGTAGCAATGTTGGTAGACTTGGGAAGCACTTACATCTTCATCAATAGTAAGTTGGCTACTCATTTGAATTGTTTTATCTATCTAGCTCTAGAATTTCAGGTCATGATTGTAGATGGGGTTACATCAGTTATTCTTTTTCAAGGAAATGCCATAGCATTAAACTTGCCATGGGAGAATATCAACTAAATTTCCCTATTTGTGTTATTCCCATGGGCATAATAGACATTGCTTTGGTAGTCCAATAGCTTACTAACTTGGTAACAATTTTGATGGGCTTCTAGGAGTTGTTCATGTGTTTTCACTCGAATGGTATGACATTTGAACTGAGAGGGTTTCTTGCAAAGTCTCAACAAATGGTAAGCTCTCACCACATGCAAAAGATTCTTAAGAAGGGGGCAAACGAGTTTGTGGTCCAAATGTTTTCATTAGAAGCATGATAGTCAAAGTTTCCTACACTACCAGATTTGCAATCAATTGTCAATAGCCACTCAATAGTTTTTGGGTATATGCCAAAAGGATTACCTTTTAAAGGAGATCATGATCATGCCATTCAACTAATATGAGGGAGCCAACTACTCAACATTAGGCATAACAGGTACCCATATGTACAAAAATGAGATTGAGAAGATGGTACAAGAGATGCTAGATACAAGTATTTCAAGCATAGTTAGAAGGCTTATTCCCCTCCAATGGTGATGGTACATGAGAAATATGACACTTGGCAAGTGTGTCCAAATTATAGAAAGCTCTACAATTACACCATAAAAGATAAGTTTCTAATCCCAGTAATTGTTGATTTGTTGGATGAGTTGAATAATGTTGTTTATTTTACTAAACTTGATGTTTGTTTTGTTTAAAATCAAACCAAAATTAGAGATGAGGATATACATAAGATAAATTTCTAAACCCGTGAGGGCCACAACAAATTTTTGGTGATACCTTTTGGTGTCACAAATGCACCATTAGCATTTCAATGATATATGAACTCTATCTCTAGGCCATTTTTGTGGAAATTTGCCTATTTCAAGCTAGAGGTGGGACGAGGTATTCATGGATTTCAACATTTGTTTGCTAGAGTGCGAAGCAAAAAATGTCATCATGATTGTTATTGATAAACTCACCAAATATACACTTTTTTGTGCTGCATCACATCTATGTGTAGCGGTACTATATTAGTTTTTGCGCTATATGGGTACCATCCACCATCCATCACCTTTTCTTTAAGGGAACACCCATAGGTTAGAGCAGTTGAAGGACACATTTAGCACTAGCAAGAGATACTCTCTAGTGTTAGGGAGAACTTGGCAATAGCAAAGAACATAATAAAGCAACAAGTTGATCAACACCGTTGTGAAAGAAATTTTGAAGTAGGAGCTTAGGTCTTTGTGTGATCACAGCCATATAAGTAGATATCGCCAAAGCAATAGAAAAAGGATAACAAGCTCCCACCCAAGTATTGCACCCTTACAAGGTTTTGTAGAAGATTGGCAGTTTAGCATAAAATTTGGTGTTAAGTCAATGAAAATACATCTAGTTTTCATGCATCTTGCTTGAAGGTCATTGGACAAAGAGTTTCAATTTAGACAAAGTTACAAGAGCTTGATGCATAAAATCTGGTGTTAAGTCAACGAAAATACATCTAGTTTTCATGCATCTTGCTTGAAGGTCATTGGACAAAGAGTTTCAACTTAGACAAAGTTACAAGAGCTTGATGATGAGGGCGAAATCATAATGGAACTTGAGGAATCCTTTAGACATGCACTATTGTATGGCAGTCAAGGATGATTGCAAAGCAGCTGACCAAGTGGTAGAATTTGGCTAGTGAAGATGTGAGATGGGAGGATGAGATGTTCTTGTAGAAGCATCTAGGATTTGTCAACGTTGAGGACAAAGTTGTTTTTAAGGGGAGGCACACTCTATGCCCTTAACCTATAGCGTGTATGCTGATATGGCTAGCATAACCTTTAATTACGTTATATGATCATTTAAATTATAAATCTTTATATGGTTAGTAGGGTTGGCCTAGGTGGTCTGCATGGCATAAGTAGGTTATATATAGGAGGTAGTGGTTAGTTTATTATCATCAAATTGCAAATTATGTTCTTGTTGAAGATTTTTGGAGGTTGTCCCCTTGAAGTGGAGTATTATTGTTGAGTATTTGCAAGTAATTCTTATTATATCTCCAATTATTTGCTGCTGAATTATTCTCTTGTGCAAGTTATTTCACTACAAACAACTGAGAGGAGAAAGTGTGAGAACTTGAAAGACGCAAGGTAGAGAATGGGAACAGCAGTGTGCAAGAAAAATAATGGAAAATGTAGGATAGTAATGAAAGGTTTGTTTAAAAAGATATTGAATCCTATGAACAAGTGAAGAAAGTAAGCAACCACTCGGACAAGCTAAATAAACGATGCAAATGTGACAAGAAATATGCACAATATGATGTGAGAAAGCTTGGAACAGCAAAGGGAAATTAAGAACCAATTCATCTGAAACTAGCAATAAGTCTAGAATGTAAGGAAAAAAGAGAATAACAAACACTTGATAAACAATATGGGGGAATCCAAAGAGAGCCAACAAGCATTAAATGAGACTTGCCAAAATGAAACTTAAGATTGAATTTGGGATGTTAGAGGACTTTAAAAAGTCACTATATGAAAATTAAGCCCAAACCTCTCAAACCTAGCTCAAAATGTACCAAAGTCAAAATGACAAGTATGAATGCAAAAGCTGTTGAAAGGAGTCCTGTGTGATTTGCAGATGCAAACTTAATAATGAAAGTAAAAGGGTGCTGAGATAAGTATGAGGCATTTTCTATAAGCAAGCAAAGCCTGAACCTTGCAAACCCCCTTTGATGACAAGTGCAAGAAAGCTGATTATGTAAGCTGTAAGGAGTATGAGAAATGAACATAACTAACAATCATCTTTGATCTAAACTAAACCTAACTATAGAACTGAAAACAAGGGAAATTCCGACCTTCCAAATGGAAGATGAAAAATCAGGATGAAAATGAAGGGCTCTGAAGTGAAGCATCCTCGTAAATGTGATTTTTGGAAGGAAGTGTCATGTCTCTACCATGGGAGAGAGACAACACCAACAATCTACCCTTGTAGCAAATCTCCTATCTAAGTGAAATATAATAAATATAGTTGCCGGGATTCTCCATTATGGGAACATAGACAACGTACTAGTCCTCGTACCCAAAATTTCCGGTGAATCATTTACATATAAAATAGCTCTCTCCTTATTCAATTAACTCACGTACCCTAATTTGATTGGCGTCCCCGTCCCCGTACCAGTACCCTGCGTCTCTTGGTAACTATGATAATAAATATAGCTCTGTAGAGAGTACAGGCCACTACTCACAATTTTTTGATCCTGCTTGACCTTGAATACTTGGATATTATAGGCTAGAAATATAATTATATAACTAAGCTTGCTGGGCAAATTGGAAGCATATGGAATGGAAAAGGAAATTCAAGGTATTGTAATGTCCCCTTTCTAGTGGAAGCACTTAAACCTGAATCTTACTGTCAAAGTGTTTCTCAAAGAGACATTAGGAACGTTAGAGATCGATAAATTTCAGTAATAACATCTAATAAGTTCAAAGATGATATAAATATTTCATTCTTGTTAAAGGATTATTCATTTCCTCCTTATCACTCACTATGAATGATTCTTCTTTAATATATTTCAAAAGTACATTAGATATTAAACATCTTTCAACATCCCAAAGATGATATACTATTATACTATTTATCATAATAGCTTCATTATTACTTATAAGGCTCAATAATTGCTACAAGCATCATTATTGTACAGTCGTAAATGATATATTATATATATACTTATCAATTACAAAATATATCTATCAACATATGAATCATAGATATACAAAAAACATATTGCATTTGATATAATTATATTTATCATATACATTAAATATATATATATATATATATATATTAAACATCAAAATCTAACTTCATAATGTATTTATTAAACACCATTCTCTAAATACATAAGTATTTATCAAACCTATTATTTGAATTTTATAAATACTTATCTATTATTTAAATTTATAAAATATTTACTTACCTTATTGTTGTCTGGTCTGTAAGTGCTTCTCCTCTTCATCTGCCATGATCTATCCCTTTATTTCCTCTTGTTTGGAGTTATTGATCCAAATGATCACTTATTATACTAGCTGAAATTATTCATAATTCCGAAACAATAGATTACAATTCTGAAATCATGAATTAATTATACTGCTTAAAAGTGCTTGCTTATCACCACTCTTTCTTTTTCCCATCCATTGATGCCTTTTGATTTGAAGATATATCTCCTTTAATACCCACGTATGGCTAATAGATGTGATCTTTCAAGGCATCTATTTGTCAAGGATCATGTCTATTGATTAAATGTTAATCGCTGCCTTTAATATACATTGCACCTCCTCACAAATAATGATCAATCCCCTTTAAAATAACATGTAATGCCTTTTATCCAATAAGACATACATTATCATATTATATGTTTCTTATAAAAAATATATTATTATTATTATTTTTATATCAGACTTATATTATTATTTATATATGTATATTAATCATAGGATGATTGTAATAACAATAATATTTTGATAATAATAATATTATCTCAGGATAACTATAATATTAGATTGAAATTACTTATATTTTTATTTTGATATTTATTTTCTTGTGCCAATATTTTGTAATTATAGTACTATCTTGCTAATTGTAATTATAAATTTTAATATATACATTTATACTTTGTTATTTATTTATTTGCATTTATATTCTAACATGCATTGTTTTTACATATTTGTATTTCATTGCTTAGTAATTTTAGTGTTCTAATTGTTACAGAATCGATGTTGTATATATTAATCAAGAGGAACGAGAGTTCCTTGTATAGAGTACAAGAGACGATGTTTCTAAAAGAAACAATCTTTAAGTTTTCTTTTAGAAACTCCTGCTTTTTCTTGAGATAAGATCGTGTTTGATCTTATCCTTGTACATTTTGTAATCTATTTATTGAGCACTTTGCTCTCGTAAATATTATCGAATATTTTACCAATTCCCTGTGTAATATGGTATCAGAGCAAAGGAAATAATTTTTTTCGAAAAATTTATAATTTCTTTTTCGAATTTTTCGCAAATTATTTTTGGTAATTTCCTGGTGTGTGATCTAGAGAATTAAAAAATCAATTTTCTAAAGATTCGAAAGAACTTTTTAAGGTTTTTGAAAATCGTTTTTTTATTGTTAAAATTTCTGCTACTTTGTCTAAAGAATTTGAAGAAGATTTTTCTTCTCTTGTCGTGCGTCTTCATCACGTCTTGGGTGCGACCTCTCTACAAATCTTTTGGCTCGCGTTTTTGATGCCTCTAAACGTGTTTTTGGGCGTGTGTTCCTAGCACGACAGACCTCCTTTCTGGACGCGATATCTCTTCATCTAAGTTTTTTTCTGACCGCGGGTTCTTCCTGCATTTTGAGCTCATTTTTTTTAGAAAGCAGTCGTGATTTCCTACAAGTTTAGACGTGTTTTTTTTTGGTCGTGCAACAGAGATTCCTTTGTCAACATTTGTTGAGAGGTCGCTTCCTTTGTCCGCGTTTCTGTTCTGAGTGTGGGTCTAATCCACGAACTCCAGATTTATTGTTGGCGAAGTTCTATTTCTCTGTCTCTGTGTTCGCACATGATCTTTGAGGCAGGTCGTTTGTTTTCTTTGCTCATTCTGGATGTGTTTTCAAGAATTTTCTTTATTTTTTCTGGTGCATCCTTGGCCGCCTAGGGTTTTTGAGTTTTCGGTTAGGGTTTAGACCATAGTTACAAGACTCGCCCAAACTCGGCGAGTACTCGCGAGTCCCGAGGCGAGTGACCCTAAACGAGTCCCAGACTGGTCAGCCGAAGTACTGCCAGACTCACTGACTCGGCCTGACTCAGACCGCCGAAGTTTTAGGCCTCGTGACTGCCATTTTAATTTCATTTTTTTAAAAATTGCAATCTTTAATTTACAAATTTTTTAATTAAATGGTGTGCGCCATGAAGGTTTGTGTGGTTTCGAAGGTCTTCACTTGGGCTTGGTGGCGGGGGCTCCGCCGACTCCCGCTCAGACGACAGGGAAGCAAGCAGATAGGGCGTCAGCCTCGGGATTCCCAGGAGGGCGCCTCGACTCAGACGGGCCACCTGTGAGCCCCTAAGCGGGCGCCACCCCTTGACCCCGCTGGGGGCATTGCCCCTAGACCCCCACAAGGGGCGCTGCCCCTTGACCCCGCTAGGGGCGCTGGCCCCAGACCCCCGCAAGGGGTGCTGCCCCTTGACCCCACTAGGGGCGTTGCCCCCAGACCCCCACAAGGGGCGCTGCCCCTCGATCCTATTGGGGTGTTTCCCCCAAACCCTCATCAAACTATAGGTCTAAGCATGTTATAGGCCAATGATGAATCATGATCATTAAACCTACAAACTACATATCCCCTGTTGTAAATCTTTGCATCTTTTGCAGTCAAAGCCATAATCAAGGATTATCTTGTTCCATACATTAGACAACAAAGCATGCAGTCTTGAAGGCTACAATAAAAATTTAATAATAAATTCCTCATTTGAATATACACACCAATCATTGAGATGCAAGAAAATATCATGGCTACATCATCATCTATGACCTATCTTAGACACTAGCGCATGACTTGTCGTGATGTTGGGATGAGTAATGCAAGCTCTTTTGAGCCATAGACTTATATTTTTAATTTTGATATTTGTTTTGATGCCATGGGTTTCATATTCCATGAGTTTTGTATACATTTGACAATATTTATATATTTGAATGTGTTATTTCCTTCAGCTAAAATTGTGTTTATACTTATGTGATCGATCTATGTTTGTGTATGAGATCATAGTAATTTCTATTTGATGATGTTATTGTGTCTTTAAGGTTTATTTATTAAAGGGTGCGTGAAACAAGTGTTAAATCCTTAAAAATCTTTGAATTTCTTGGGTTTTTCTTTGCATTTGTCGAAGTCTTTACGTGAAGTCTCCGCTACCAGTCCGGGTTCGAACTGAAGTCCGAAATCCAGTCAAAAATTGGCTTGCCGAATTGAGGCTAGTCCGAAGCCCTTGTAACTATGGTTTAGACCTCCTCGTTCATGTCCTAATTTTTTTTGATTACGACTCTTTGGGGGTTTTTCGAGATCTTAACCGCTTGCCTTCGCGATTTTTTGGTGCATTGTTTTTCGCGGCTCCCCTCGGGATTTTTGTGCGCCTTTGTTCTCATGCATAGGGTTCCGCACTTCTATTTTAGTCGACAATCATGTTCTGTTTTAAATATTTTTGTCACCGCAAAAGAAAAAAAAAAAAAACCGCCTTCCTGGTTCCGGGAGGGTTTATAATTTTGTCATAAAAAATTAAGAGTTTTTCTCTTGTACACCCTTGTCAGGGTTTCTGTCATTCGGGAGGGCTATCTGGTTTTTACCTTTTTTTTCCGAAAAAACAATGATTTGTACCCTGTGAACATTAGTTTCTGGCTCTTGGAATCCAGCTTAGAGCGCTTGGCCTCTGGAATCCACACATATGCAAGAGAGCCGAAAACCTTCAAATGACTGATCCTAGGTTTGCGACCAGTCCAAACTTCCTCAGGAGTCTTCCCCTTAACAGCATGAGAGGGTGACCGATTAAGGAGATAGACTGAAGTATTGACTACTTCTGCCCAAAACTTGGTAGGAACACTCTTGTGTTGCAACATGGAGCGAGCCATCTCAACAATCGTACGATTGCGCCGTTCTACAACACCGTTTTGCTGAGGAGTGTAGGGTGTGGTTAACTAATGTTTTATCCCATGGGTATCACAGAAGTTGGAGAATGCACTAGAACAGAATTCCCCCCCCATTATCTGACCTAAGAGTTATGATACAAGAACTGGACTCTTTTTCTACCAAGGCCTTAAACTTCTGAAATACATTAAAAACTTCTGATTTCTGCTTAAGAAAGTACACCCACATTTTCCTACTATAATCATCAACAAAGAGAAGAAAATACTTGCAACCAATTACAGAAGAAGTAGACATAGGCCCACAAATATCAGCATGAACTAATTGAAGTACCTTAGAAGCTCGCCAAGAGTCGCCATCCTTGAACGGTGTGCGATGCTGCTTCTCGGCCTGACAAGCACCACAAACGCCCTGATGCTGAGTCTGAATGTCAGGTAAGCTATCTACAAGTCCCTCCCGAGCAAGCTGAGAGAGATAGTGCACGTTCAAGTGCCCGTACCGCTGGTGCCAAAGACTGGTGACGGCTGAATTTCTGGCTGCCAAGGCTAACTCCGGAGAAGCACTAGTGTCCACAAGCCTGTAGAGGCCATGATCCTCTGTCCGAATGGCCAGTGTTGTGTGAGTCTCACGATCTACAATCGAACATTTGTACGAGTTGAACACCACATCCATCTGGGGAGAATGCCGCATTATCTGACTGACAGAGAAGATTGAGCTCGATATTAGGTACATAATACATGTTGAGGAATATGAGATCCCTCTCGCTAGACTGAACCTGAACAGTGCTTGTGTCGACAACTATGTATTCCTCGCCTCCTCCAAAAATCACTGAGTCAGTGCAAGGGGAAAAGTCTGTGAACCAATCACGCCTATGTGAGAAATGACGCAAGGCACCAGAATCTATGTACCGAGCAGAGGATTTGACATGGTCTGCAGGGCTTTTTGCCATGTACCGAGCAGAGGATTTGACATGGTCTGCAAGGCTTTTTGCCATGAGTGCATAAAAGGCAGATTCCTTCTGCTCAGAGTACTCGGCGACATTCGCTTTCTGCTGAGACCCTCCCTGCTTCTTTTGCTCAGAAGCCAAACGAGCACGATAATCTTTCTTGATGTGGCCAAATTTATGACAATAGTTACACTGAACATTTTTCTTCTTCGGGCTGGTGGAGGTTTGACTTGAGCCTTCTGCTGTGAAGGCTGACCTTTCCCTTGTTGCCTCAGCTGGGTTTTAGCTGCAAAGGCCTGCTCCGTGGAGGATGATGATGCACTGCTACCGAACTGTTGTCTCCAGCAATCCTACTGCAAGAGGATAGTGCGCAGATTTGGAAACTTGAGATCAACATTAGCAAACATAATGTTGAGAGTCTCTATGAAGTGTTCATAGGACTTCGGTAGACGACCATGTCTTCCTCCTCCATTTTCCGACCAATCGCCTCCAATTGATCTCTGATCTCCTAGATTTTATTTAGGTGCGCTTGCAGAGTTGTCTTCTCATCTATCATGATAGAAAAAAGCATATTCTTCAAAAAATACGCATGGCTTTTGTCGGAAGTTTCATGCAAACCCTTCAAGTGATCCCAGATCTCCTTAGCTGATTTTCCAAGTGGAATTTGAGGGAGCTGATCATCAGTAACCGAAAGCTTAATAAGCATTACCGCTTCACGATTATGCTCATCAAACTTCTCCTGATCCTTACCCGCCGTTGTGGGACGAGTAGCATTACCGAGGATCATCTGATCAATGCAACGCTATTCAAAGATTGTCATCATCCGCTACTTCCAAGTGTTGTAATTTTTGCCATTGAATCTTTGACTGCCCTCCGGCATCAGATTATTTAAACTGGCCAGCTTCACGTTTTTTGAGGCATGAAAAATGAGGTACTGAGAAGAGGCTGATGCACCAAACTCAAGGCACAAATTCCAATGCAAAAATAGAGGCAGATTCAAGTAGATTGCAGAAAGTACAATGTACAGATGGCACAAAATTTGAGGCACGAAAAACGATGCACCCAGAAAATTCGGAGACCAACCCAGTTGAGCTCTCGAAAATCCCACCAAGAATTTGTAATAAAAAAAATTTCCACCTTGATCTGGAGGGTCAAAACCCTAGACGAAAATCTTGGAACCCTAGTTTGCCATGAATAACCAAAAAAATGGTTGGAACTTTCACAAAAGCGCGGCAGTAAGAAAGCAGAACCCTAGGCGTCGTGAGAAATTCATGCTTCAAAAAAAAAAGAGCCCAAATCGAGGGTAAAACGCGGGCAATACTATGCAGATGTCGTGCAAGCAAGATCTCCAAAAAATTGCGACCAAGATCCTCACAAAAAAAACGTGAATGCAAACTTCAATACAGCGACACCAAGAGAATAAAGTCGTGCGGGCATAAATGGAGAGAAGATCGCATTACAGGAGTCTGTGTGTCGCAGGCACAAAGAGACGCATCTTAAAGCCTGAAATGCGGTGACGCCAAGAAACCATGTGCCCACAAACTGCGACTTCTAGAAAAGAAACCTTAACATGGGCTTGTAGAAAAAACTTACGATCTCTGCAAAGATCCTCCAAAAATCCGCCCACGAATTGCAGAAAAGAAACCCTTGATTCAAATGCAGGAGCTACCAATTTTTCAAAGAGCCACCAAAAAAAAAAAAATTCGAATTTTTTTTTGAAATTTTTCACTCACAAAAAAATCTTAGATATTTGTAGAGAAGATTTTTGAAAATTTTTAATTCAAAAAAAAATTCATGAAAAAACTTATATGATTTTTTTTATGAATTAAAAATTTACTTTTGAGCAATTTGACTCTGATACCATGTTACAGAATCGATGTTGTTGTATATATTAATCAAGAGGAACGAGAGTTCCTTATATAGAGTACAAGAGATGATGTTTCTAAAAGAAACAATCGTTAAGTTAGAAAAAGCAACGACAAGATGACCATTACAACATAAATAGAAAGGTATTATTCTAATACTAATTCGGGGACATGACAGGGATCTATGATATTTGCTTTCCTTCCTTGACCTCTGATTTCTCCCTAGTATGAACGGTGGCAAAAAACCATCAGTTTGCATGGTGAAACAGCCAGGGTCACAATTATAACCACCATGACACATCAGTTCCATCTTGCAAAATGATGGCTTAGCTGTCCCCTAAAGGAAAATGAAAAAAGGAAGGGTGACAAAATGTTAAAAGGAAGGGTGACAAAATGTTAAAGGCACAATGAAGGTTGGAAATAGCAAAGAATAAACTCACTGGAGGTTCGAGGAAGACAGCTTTGATGCATGGGTGAGTGTAGGGAGGAAATAATTGAACAGGTCTAGACATGACTGGTGACAGAACACACTAATATAATGGAGACCATAAATCATTAACAAATGTGGATGTGGCATCAAGAAAGTGAAAATTTTCAGGTGATACAATTACCACATCTGTAAATCTGGATTCATACATGATAAAAGAATGCCAAAATTTTGAAATTTTGGTTCAGAAAGAAAGTCTAAAATATATAGCAAACATAAGTAAAAAATAATCAATTTTACGCTAAGCAGAGCAAAGAGGGTTGGATGTGGATCTGCTAAGATAAAAAAAATTTAATTTATGAAACAGATATTAACAAATGAAAAATGTTCACATCATATCAGATTAATTTGGGATGTGTGAAAATTTGAAATTTTACAAGATCTAGGCCACTTCTAGGAGGCTTTGATAAATATGATATTTGGAGAGTGGAACTCACTCTCAAGTTTCTTTAAATAATCCTTATCAAGATAGTAGAAAAGTAAATATCTTTCCTCTTCATGTAATATTGAAAAAGTAGAACAACAGTCTCATGACTTGCCGGAGTGCTAGAAAAGAGAAAATAAAATTTGAGAAACACATTGGGAAGTTCAACTCTCTAGAGACATCAGTATTAACAAGGATAACTATTCTGAAAAGAGGGGTGTTAACATGGCCCTGAAAACATCTTCACTTCAATGTGATAGAAAAGATATTGTTCAACATATAGAAGAAAGCCTGATGCTGGAGACACAACATAAAATACAAACAAGAACAAAGAAAAATTATTGAAATCATTATGCTCAATGACAATTATGATGTCATCCATTACAATTTGACCTTATTAGAACATCATACACAATTGTGACGTTATCTTTGTAATTAATATAAAATTGATGATTTTTTCCAAGTACAAAAACCCTTCTCTCTTTTACATAACCTACCAATAAATGGAGTGTTAAATAAGGTTAAACTGCTGACTGGCATGACTGGAGCCAACTCGGCTCTAGTTTTCCCAACTCAATACCTACAAATGCATTAAATTCCACTCATTAATTGCAGCAAGAAAGTCAATTTCCCTCATTTGACCAGTAGAGATTGAAGTCCAAAATGGAATGCCAGGTGACAGATCCCATGGCTGGTGCCAACAGATACAGTAGCAATGTGGAATGTATTGTTGATTAATTTGACCTTCAGTCAACCATTGACTCTGTTTGACTTAATTAAGGGCTGCATTGACTACGGAGACCACTATATTGATTGAAGTCTTGTTTGACCAGAAAAGTGCAAGTACATGACTGAGTTTAGTTGCTGTATTTTGTTTGCTGCTCTGATTGTTGACTATAACTAACTAGGATGGGTAAGCTGATTGCTCTAAGTTTATAAATCTGTGTCAGTGCTGTAAGGGTGATAAGTGGGTTTAGTATAAGCCCCCATAGTTTTTTCTGGAAGAAATCAAACTCTTCATATTTGGATTTTTTCTGTTATTTTGTGCATTTTCTGTGTGGAATAACTTTAATTGAGTCAAACGATTGAAATGTGATGAAAATTTCATTCCTTACAACTTATGGGCTTTCTTTATGTATAAAACTATAGATACATACCAAAATGCTCCCTATTGAAAAGTGATTCTCAGTACCATGTGATAAAAATAAAATTCTATCACTACCTGTATTGCTGGTGACCAAGTTGATCTATTGGCTAATGGGATTGACTAAATAATCAGAATGGTTTATAATATTATATAACAAGGGTGTCTTTGATAAACTTAATTTACTTACTTAAAAAAATGAAATGAAAGATCAGCTAGTCAATACAAGAGATGAAGTGGAGCTGTGGATGAAATAAAAAATGCAAGCTCTATGAATGCACTGAAGGTAAAATATTTCTTTAAATCTTATTTTCTGTCTGTTATGCCATGCAGAGCTTATCTTGGGGAAGCATGGCGGTGGGTGGGTTGTTTGGATGTGGAGTTTCCGGGGCAGCAGTGCATGAGTTGGGACCACAAAGTTCTTATCTGTTAGTTTCAATTGCGCCTCTAATGCTTATTGTTGCTGCATTGACCCTTCCAGAAAGTCATTCACCCAAGACAAGGCTTAGATTTCAATTTGAGGCACTGATGCACACCCTCCGCCTTTTTGGGAAAACTTTGCGAGATCCCACCCTTTGGAGACCTGCACTCTACATATACCTTTCACAGGTTTATGTTTAAAGTAAAAAGTTTTAGATATTTGGATCATGGAGTTCATTTTCACATCAAGAAGTTTCTCTAAGTTTTAGCTACACAATAATTTTTTTTGAAAAACATTGTTTCTTTTTTCTAGCCATATCAGGAAGTATCATGTTTATGAGTTTACCTTTCTATATTTCCATTTGATGAGCTGTTTTCCAATAATTAAATAGGTATAAATATTCTGTATTTTTTAATGTTTATTTTGCAGGGTTCCTTGTGCCCAGATATTTCAGAGGCCATGTTTTTCTGGCTTACAGACCCTGTGGCAGGTCCTGGCTTCAGCGAAGAATTTATGGGGCTTGTAAATGCAGTTGGTTATTTGGCCATGTTTATTGGCATAGTTGGGTACAACAATTGGTTACGCTGTCAAACTTTCAGAAAAATGTTTCTTTGGTCTCAGGTAACTTTACTCTTTGATTTTAAATTTCAGTTTCAAGAAAAAAATCCTGTTCAATACCTTGTAAATGTAGATTCTAGTAACAATGAACATTTAAATCTTTTATATGACATCTGCACGTTAACAATCATAGAATAATTTTGAATGAATAAGCATAAAATAAATAAGACATGGAATTTGCCAAATATTATTCAAGAATAACATGACACAACTCAAATGCTTTATTAGCATTTTAATTCACACTTTCAGTACAACATAAAATGGAATAGTGTGTAATATAAATACTTTTCTTGGAATCATAAGGGTAAGCTCCTTGTACCAAAAATAAAACAAAAACCCTAGAACTGAAGGAGATGACCTCTAGCTTCTTACAACATATATAATTTAACTCTTGGGGTTATGAATATACATTGCAAACAAATTAAAGAAATTGCTGTCTTTTTGTTATTGAAATGAGAGATTTTTATGTCTTCTTACTTATGAGAATATGGTTATCTCCTAAAATACAGTTCCCTATTTCCTATTCAGGCCAATTTGATCACAAAATATCATAGCTATGTCTCGCATGGAATAAATAGCTCAGGCTTTAAATATCCAACACTTGGCTCTTGGTGATGATTCTAATGAAGCTTCCCATTTCTAACTATGGCAATACCTCTGAAGAAGTCCTGAGACCCTAGACCATTCTTGGTGCCTCAAATATAAATTGCTTCCATCTGTTGATTTTACATCAAACCCTAGCTGAAATAGCAACCTTGGATATTCTGAAATCCTAGAGTGTATGAAAGACTGCCATAAAAACCCTATGTTCCATGGCAATTCGGGGACGGGGATGGGGAGACAACAGGTGACGAGTTTCGGGGATGGCAGTCCGAGGGCAGATTTTTGTGGACGGTGGGGGGATGGCAATATAGGAATTTTTCAATATATACATATATATATGAATTTTTAAAAATATATTATATATATAGAGAGAAAGAGAGCAATTTGAAATATCAAATATGTGCAACAATTTCAATATGACAATATGTGCATAGATAAAGAGTATAACGGCAGCATAACAGCAGTATAACAGCGATATAACAGCAGTATAACAGCAATATAAACATAAAGGTAAACACTAACAGCAATGCCAATAAGTAATAGCTTAACTATTAAATATAAAAGCATTTTGTTAAAGTTTTAAAACGAAAGTTGAATAACTCAAAGACCAAAGCCTCAAACTTTAAAGTTTAAATACAACAATCTGTCAATCTATGACACTATGCCTCATTCGGGCTATCAATATCAAAAGCACTATCTGTGTCACTGTCACTCTCTGCCTGAAGTGGATCATCCAAAGGAAGGCCAACCATTCCCGGTTGCGCCTCCTCCTCATCAATCTGCCTAACATCTTTAGGATCAACATCCCAACGTGCTGCTACTAGTCTGCCGATACTGCAACTAGTTTTTCTGCTCGTTTTGATGTAAGCCTATTCCTCTTAATTAAATTACAGGCAATTAAAAATTAAATGTTTCATCAAATATGATGAAATATTTAATATTATCAAAGCAATTTTTATTTAATTTGTCAAAAATCAAAAGATTTTTTTACTTTGACAAAAGGGGGACTCCTAGGCGTCCCTGATACGGTTGGGGGACTTCTAGCCGTCCCCTAGCCGTTTCGGGGACGCCTAGGCATCCCCTTTTATTTTCCAGCTGCCCCCCTTTTTGGGGATGCGTTTCCTCGCATTTTGCAGTTTTTGAAAATTGGGGGGGACGCCTGGGGGACGTCCCCTGCCGTCCACCCGTCCCCAAAACACCACAGGGGACGGGGACGTAGGCTTCGGGGGGGGCGGGGAGGGGGGGGGGGGACGCGTCCCCATGTAACACAGTTAAAAAACCCTATATGACTATCACAAAAGTGCTGTGTAATACCACTGTTAGGTGCTTGAAAAATTGGCAATAAATACAGAGAAATACCTACACGAATCTGCTGCTAGAAATGCTGTTATTTTGCCTATGGATCACTGAAAATCTGTAATAAAATATTGCTGAAACCCTAAAAACTATCTGCAAAATAGTCACAAAATATAGAGAATCTTTTAACACTAAATCCTAGCTACCTCAGAGAATGTTTACAGCCAATTATTAGATGTTGATGATGACTTAAAATAGCTTCAAAACCCTAGGTGCCTGGCAAAAATATTGTGAAAATCTGAATTTATTGACTAAAAGCCCTTCACTATCAACTGAATATATGCAAAATCTTAATGAAGCATGTGCTTATAAATAGTAGTGCAACTTTTGAAAACTTGTTTCCCTTTGGTGAGTAGCATGCAATCAGGGTGCATTTGATCCTTTTGCAAGATATTTTCTTCCTTGAACTAGCACACGCCCATACAGAAAGTTACAATTTTTTTTTGACGAAATCATGGTCTTAAATAGAGTACCTGCCTGATATAAGCTCTGTACTTTTCAAAAATTTAGAAACTTTATCACTGTTGTAGAATGGCACACACCTATATATGGGGTTGCAATTTTGACATTTTGAGAATTGCATGCACCACAGCATAGTGGAACATTTTTTTTTTTTTTGAAAAGTTTGCAAGCCTATTGTGTAGCATGTGCCTCTGTATGGCAGTTTTGGATTTGGAAAAAATTGTTTTCCTTCATAGAAGCATGCAGCACTTTACTGGGCAATGTTTTTGAATTGTGAAATTTTTGTCTCTCTTCACATAGGTGTGCTCTTTCACATTGAGCAGCATTTTTCACATTGAGATTTCATGTAAATCTTCAAATTGGCGCACACCCTCTAAATGGGCAACATTTTTTTGGTTTTGAAACTTACTTTTTGCACTCCAATGCACAGGCAAATGCTCTTAAACTAGTCGTCAGCTTTTCAAATTTTAAGCTTTATGAACCTCGTTGGAGTGGTGCGTGCCATTGCATTGACAAACATCTTTTCAAATTTTAACTCATGCCCCTTAAACTCCTCTGCATTGATGAACAACTTTCACTTGGGATTTTTATGCACCTCTTTGGCCAGGCACACACCATTGCATTTGGGAACATTTTTTGCGTTTTGATGTTTTATGTATCCTGTTAGAGAGACACATGCCTCATAATTGAGAAACATTTTTTAAATTATGAAAACTTGCAAGTCTTATTGTGGGTGCATGCTTATAGATTAACATTTCTTTTCATTAAATATTTTTTGGCCCCTCATTGATCGAGTGTGCACCTCTATACTAGTAAAATATCTTTCAAATTTTAACTCGTGTTCCTTTTTGGTCAGGTATGCGTCATTACATTGTGATGCATTTTTTTTAACTTTTGGCAAAACTGGTCCTCCTTAATTCATGCCTTGACAATTTTCTTGCCTTTTCTCCCTTATTCAAGCTTCAATCTTCACCTCACTAGATGCATTGGAAATCGTGTTTCGTTGATCTTGTGAAGACACAAATGAGAGATGACAACATAAGATGGACAATCATGATGAAGCTTTGAAACATGACTCTTGACTTGAAGAAACATGGATTCAGTTTGAAATGTGATAGGATGTGAAATTTTTTGTATGGGTGCAACATGCTTGATACTTCCCATTCATTGACATGAAGTATGCTTGAAGTATATATGGTATTGGCATTGCATTCTTCTTTGAACTGTTGAAAAATCGAAAGATTAAACATCTAGGGATCTGATCTGTAATAGAATAATCTGTGACTGATTTCAAATCATAAGACAGACCTTTTTTCTTCAAAAATACTGATTCCAACTCTATGGTACTGAAATTTAACAAAATAAACCTAAAATCTACTTATGAGTGCTTTAATGACTAGTACTTCCATAATGCAACAAAGAATGGAAATAAATTGCAAGAATATATATGCAAGAGTGCATTCACAATAGAAACACTGATTTACATGGAGAAAATTCCCAAGAGATATATAAGACCCACCACAAGAAAAGACCTTGCTCTATTATTGCTCTTGAAAGTGGTCGATACAATGTATACATGGCATAGTTACCAGACTTGGACTTGGCACAAACTCAGCAATCTGATTTTTGACCCAGACTTGGACTAAGCAGAAAACTTGGCATAGATTCAGCACTTTTAGAATAGTGCCATATAAAAATATTTTACAAAAAAGCACGAATTTTTGAAAAAACTGACCTAGACTCACTGAGTCTTTGAAATGGGTCTTCAGGATGTCTTAATGTTTGCTTGACCCAGGACTGGTGAGCCTGGTAACTCTGACATGGTGAATGGATTAATTTGGAGTTTGAAAAGTTGTACCTATATTCTACTTTTACAAAAGCAATTCTTTTCTTGTACTCAATCTGTTCGAAGTTGGGAAAAGAACAGCTTACAAGTAAAATTGCATATATTTGTTGACAGTATGGCCCATTTCAGATCCCTACTGTTTACAGTGAACTGATCTCTATGTCTCTTCACCTGCTTGATCATCTTCTTATGCATGGCAACATTACTGCTGTTGCCATGACAACACTGCTTGAAATTAGACAACAATTCCTGATGGCATTGTGAAAACTGAGTATCCCTGCAATTTAAAATTTGATACACCTTCTGCATATATCCATGGAGTTTCATAAGCTGAGATCTTCCCTCTTAGAGAGCACAATTTTTCCAACTTGTATAGAAGCCCTCTATGAAGTTGCAAATGTTTTTTCCCCTCAGAATCATGCTCCTTTGGAGCTGCAATTGCTAATATACATCCCCAAAATCAACACCTCATACACTGCTTCTTACATACCTCATTCACAAATGCTTCAAGTGTAATGTCCCATGCATGAAGGGTTGAACCCCGACGGATGTAACCCATTGTGTTGGCAGGCGTGTACTTGATAACTAGATGGTGGGGCTCTACAACCACGTGTTTTCTATGCTCGTGGCTTCTATGCCTTCACCTCCGAGGTTGGTGGGACGCAAACCTCACCCTTAACACCTTGGGTAGCCGCCCTCACTACCAGGCCAATCTTATGGTGTAGTGGTTGGGCCTTTGTGGTACCAGAGCCAAGGTCTTGAGGTCAAGCCCCGTGGAGCGTGGTGGGCTATAATGCCTCATGTGTGAAGGGTTGAACCCCAACGGATGTAACCCGTCGTGCTGAAAGGCGTGTACCTGATAGCCAAATGGTGGGGCTCCATGACTATGTGTCCGCTATGCTCGTGGCTTCTATGCCTTCACCTCCGAGGTTGGTGGGATGCAAATCTCACCCTTAACACCCTGGGCAGCTGCCCTCATTACTAGGCCGGTCTTTTGGTGTAGGGTGTTAAGGGTGAGGTTTGTGTCCCACCAACCTCAGAGGTGAAGGCATAAAAGCCATGAGCACAATGGACATGTGACCCTGGAGCCCCACCATCTAGTTATTATGCACATGCTTGCCAGCACGATGGGTTACATCTGTTGGGGTTCAACCCTTCATGCATGGGACATTACAACCCACCACGCTTCGCGAGGTTCGACCTCTGGACCTAAGGGACGAGCCAATTAGATTAGGCACCTGTGTTTATCGCCGATGTGTTCATTGAAGAGTTGCGACCAATATCGCCTATCTTCGGTGCACGAGGAAGTCTTGGATGTTCGTGGCCAGAGCCTGAGCTCGGTCACGATAATCATTTACTGTCACTCTCCCTTTGAGACTTGTTATCTTGGCCCAACTTGCTATAATCAAAGGAGTGATCAGAATGTGATGGTAGAAATGAGAGGAATGTCAACATCGAATTTGGTAAGGTTTTCGTCTCACCAAATCACTCCGCATGTAGAGGATTTCGTCTCTACAAGTCAACAAGCCTGTTTCTTCATTCGTGATGTGAAACAAAGCTAGCAAACTCCTTTAAATACTAACTCGAACACCAACCAAGGGGTCGGCCACAAGGAAAATTGATTATCATTTTGGGCGCCAACCAAGCGATCGGTGAGAAATTTAAATATTATTTATCAATATTCAAATTTATTATTTATTATTAAATTAAAATTTCAAATGCCTTTGGTGTTCCAAAACACTGTTCCCGCCAAGGAGGGTTTAGGGTCGAGCTAGGAAGTGGAGACATGACAGTCTGTGGGATCACTTACATCTTGTAGCTCGCAACAACTTGAGAAATGATGCCCATTTCGTCAAAGTCCCGTGTGATTGCCAATTTTATCATTTGTGATGCTAGAGACGTGAGTCCTAGGAATTGTAATCTGGATGCCCAATTGTATTCAAGATCAACTCTCTATTAGCGATTAGATCAGAATTCATTGGAGTATCTGTTATTATAAATTTGAGGAGTCTATTTTGATTTGAGCTTAGCATATTCATTTCTCAGTACCGAATTTGTGGTTGTGCATGGTTTGTTCATACTGTGTGTGTCATATTTCAGTCAGATAATTAATCTGTGTAGCATACCTCAAAAATATTGCAGTTGTGGTAATTAATCTGTGCATAGCATATCTCAGTGGTATCAGAGCCACTATCCTGCTACCCTATGGACGATCTCACATTTATGCAATTGAGTCAAAGAGATTTGAGGGCTATAGAGAGAGAGAAGTCTGAAGCATCATTTCAGTACAATAGTAGTGGAATAGGAGGTAGAGGTAAGAAGATGGCAGAGTAGAATAATGAGATCAGGTCCTTCTTACAAAAACAAGATCAAGTGAATCAAACACTATTGCAGCTGATGCAGGCTCTCACTACTGCTATCACCAACAATAAATCAGGACCCAATAATGCGGATGATGCAGGCTCTCACTACTGCTATCACCAACAATAAATCAGGACCCAATAATGCGGATGAGGGTAATTCTGAATGATTTGGATCAGGAAATCATAGCAGGACTTCTAATGGATCGACTCTCAGACCCTCCTAGCCCATTTTCTTGCCTAGGATGAAGGTACCTCAAGAGGGAGAAGGACAGAGTCAGCCTGATTTTAGTAGTATTATGCAATATTACATGAAGCTGGACACCGACATTCGAGCAAAGATCCCCTTTGACTAGTTCAACAATGCTAAAAAGGGATTTGGAAGTGATGGAAGACAACGTTTGCAACGAGTCAATAAAGATCTTCAATACAAAGTCAACAAACTTTCACTCCCTACATTTGATGGTTTAGGGAAAGTCACTGCACGCACATGGGTACAAAAACTAGATACATACTTCTCTCTTAGCCCTATGACCGAAGATGAAGCTGTCAAGTGTACCATCTTGCATTTGGAAGGTATAGCTCACGAATGGTGGCACCATGGCATTGTGACACAAGGGTTTGACCTTGTTACTACATATGTTGATTTCACACAAAAGCTTATGGAGAGGTTTGATAGAAGGGATCTAGAGGTGTACTTCCAAGAATTGACAAGGTTGAAGCAGCTTGGGACAATGAATGAGTATGTTGCAGAATTCCAAAGGCTAGCTGTTATGGTTCCAAATGTTTAGACAAGAGACTCGTGTTCCTTTTCATCGAGGAACTATTAGATTCTTTCCGTGGTTTGGTAAGAGCTTTAGAGCCAGCATCATTGGAAGAAGCTATTCAAAGAGCCCTAAACCTTGAGGACTCCACCAAGAGGATAAAACTATGATCAAAGGCACATTGACAGGGCAGCAAAGGAAACCTTTCCCCAAGACTACTCATTGACCTAAGATCCTTCCTCCAAGGCTAGCAGAACGGACATATCTAAGAATGAGCTCTGTCGAAGAGGCTTATGCTTCCATTGCAAGGAGCCTTGGGCTCAAAGCCATAGATGTTTGGGAAAAGGCCAAATCCACTACATCTAGGTAGTCTCCAATGATGAAGTGGAAATTGAAGGGGGTGAAATTGAGGAAGCTACTAATGAGGAGGAGAAAGAGATAACCATCAAAGGAGAACATATGGGAGGCACTCTTGCAGCACTTTCAAGAGCACCATGATACCATTCTCTCCATGTTAGAGGGGTTCTTCAAGGACAGAGAGTGACAGTATTGATAGATAGTGGAGCCACTCATAATTTCATTAACAAGAGGACCGTAGCCAAGATGGGTTTGAAGGCGGAAGACTTTGAGGGATTTGATGTTTTAGCGGCAGGTGGCAACGTTCTCTCTTGCACCAATTGAATTGAATAGATGGAGTTGATCCTAGGGGGACACAGGGTGTGAGATGATTTTTACATGGTTGACATTGGTGATACAGATGTGGTCTTGGGAGTGCAATGGTTACATTCGCTTAGGGAGTACACAACCAACTACCAAACTATGGAGTTGAAGTTCAAGCATGAGGGGAAAGAAATCATTCTTCGAGGCCAATCCAAGGGTGGTCCAATGGTAGTTTCAGCTAAGAAGATGGAGATCTTTTCGTAGAGATGAGGTGGCTTGGGCAGCAAAGTGTTTGATCACAGATACTAGTCCTCCAAAGGAAGGAAGAACTTACCCCATCGACATCTAGTCCATCTTAGACAAGAAGTGCAAGGTATTCCAAGAGATTCCTTCCGGATTGCCTCTTGATAGGGGATTCCAACATGTGATTGAGCTTGAGGAGGGAGCCAAGCCCGTCATCACCACCCCCTATCAACACCCCAAGATGTACAAAGAGGAAATTGAGAAGTTAATCAAGAAGTTGTTGGATATGGAACACATTTGTCCAAGCTCTAGCCCTTTTGCTTTATCCATAGTGTTGGTTAAGAAGAAGGATGGGACATTTATAATGTGCATTGATTATAGAGCCCTCAACAAGAAGAGAATCAAGAACCGCTATCCCATTCCCAGGATCAATGAGCTCCATGGTGCAGTGTATTTCTCCAAGATTGATCTGCGCTCAGGTTATCACCAAATCAGAGTAAGGGAAGAGGATGTGCACAAGACGGCTTTCAGGTGTCACTATGGGCACTATAAGTTCTTGTTCATGCCATTTGGGTTGACCAATGCCCCCGCTACCTTCCAATCTTGCATGAATCATGTATTCATTCTACAATTGAGGAAATTTGTTTCAGTTTTCTTTGATGACATCTTGATCTACAGTAGGACATGGGGGGATCACTTGAAGTATATAGAGGAGGTGCTTGACATACTTGAGCATCATTCATTTTATGCCAAGATGTCAAAATGTGAGTTTGGGATGACTAAAATTTTGTACTTGGGGATAAGATTAGCGCTCAAGGGGTTAGTGTTGATGAGGAGAAGATCAAGGCAATTCAGGATTGGCCTAGGCCCAAGAACTTGTCATAGTTGAGAGGATTTGTGGGTCTATGCAATTATTACAAGAGGTTTTTGAGAGGATTCTCACAACTTGCAGCTCCCTTAACCAACTTGACAAAGAAGGGGGCATTCTCTTGGAGTCCTATAGCGCAACAAGCTTTTGATAAGCTTAAGGAGGTAATGAGTTCATGTCCTGTATTGGCTATTCTAAATTTCTCACTTCCCTTTGTACTTGAGTGCGATGCTTCAGGAGAAGTCATTGGGGCAGTTTTGATACAAGATAAGCATCCCACAGCATATGAGAGTAGAAAGCTCAAGGACTCAGAGAAAGTCTTCTCCATTTACAACAAGGAAATGTTAGCCATTATGCATGCCCTTGCCAAATTTAGACAGTATTTGGTTTGTGGCAAATTTGTGGTGAAGACATATCATAACAACCTCAAATTCCTCCTCAATTAGCATGATTTGAATGATAGATAGAAAAAATAGGTAAGCAAACTCCAAGCCTATGATTTTGATATTGAGTATGTGAAGGGTAAGAACAATGTAGTGGCTAATGCACTCTCTAGGAAGCCTCATTTCTGCTCCATGTCTTATATATCTGCTGATTGGAGGATTGCAATAATAGCTGAATATGCCAAAGATTCCATTGCTACTGATATTTTAGAGGGGAAGGTGCTTGATGATAGATACAAGGTAGTTGAAAATCTTATCCTCTACAAAAACTGTGTTTATCTTGTGCCAAAATCAAAGGTTAAAAAGGTTATGAAGGCATGTCATGACACACCTCTTGCTGGTCACCTAGGTTTCTACAAGACATACAGGCAGATAAGGGAGCATTTCTCATGGAAAGGATTAAAGAAAGATGTGTTGCAGCATGTTAGAGAGTGTTTGGTGTATCAACATAACAAGATTGAGCATGTTTTTCCAGCTGGTCTATTGCAGCCCCTACCCATTCCAAATTAGAAGTGGGAGAGCATCTCTATGGACTTCATTACAGGGTTGCCTAAGGTACAAGGTAAGGATTGTATTTATGTGGTGGTTGATAGGCTTACTAAGTATGCTCATTTTCATGCCATCACTTCAGAATTTAAGGCTCCTCAAGTGGCTGATTTGTTCTTTAGAGAGATATTTAGACTTCATGGGCTGCCCAAGAACATTGTGAGTGACAAGGACAATAGGTTTATCAACTTGTTTTGGCAAAAACTCTTCCATTTGGCTCACACAAAGTTAACTCCAAGTACAACTACCACCCTCAAATGGATGGATAGACTAAAGTAGTGAATAAGTGGATTGAAGGGTACTTAAGAAACTATGCCATAAGGTAGCAATCAGCATGGGTGAAGTGGTTACACTTAGGGGAATTTTGTTACAATACCACACATCATATGTCTATTGCCATGTCTCCCTTTAAGGCACTTTATGGATATGATGCTACTTCCTTCACGGATTCGATCCTTGCAGATAGTAGAGTGCCAAGCGCTAGGGACATGGTACAACAAAATGCAGACATCTTGAATGCACTAAAAGAGAATTTACAACACACTCAAAACCAACAAAAGCTATATGTGGATCAGCGTAGGATTGAGAGGGTGTTTGAGATTGATGACATGGTCTATTTGAGGTTGTAGCCTTATAGACAATCTACCCTCACGGGAAGTGGTGCAGAAAAGTTAAAGCCAAGATTCTATAGCCCCTACCAAATCCTCAGGAGGATTGGGGAAGTTGCATATGAGCTTGAATTACCCTCGAGCAATTGGATTTATAACATCTTTCATGTGTCATGCCTAAAGAGGGCGCTGGGACAGCAGATTGCACCTTAAGTGGAGCTACCTCCTCTTGATGATGAAGGAAAATTGATACTTGAGTCTCAGACAGTTTTGGATGTGAGGGAAAAAGGGTTGAGAAACAAGGTTATTCCAGAGTATTTGGTGAAATGGAAGAATCTTCCAGTTAAAGATGCAACGTGGGAAGGAGTGGAGATCTTTGAGCACCCAAATCTAAAGTTGTTTGAGGGCAAGCAACGTTTGGGCAGGGAGGACTGTCATGTCTTCGCTTCCTAGCTTGGCCCTAAACCCTCCTTGGCGGGAACGGTGTTTTTGAACACCAAAGACATTTGAAATTTTAATTTAATAATAAATAATAAATTTGAATTATTGATAAATAATATTTAAATTTTTGGTTGACCCCATGGTTGGCGCCCAAAATGATAATCAATTTTCCTTGTGGCCAACCCCTTGGTTGGTGTTTGAGTTAGTACTTAAAGGAGTTCGCTAGCTTTGTTTCACATCGTGAATGAAGACACAGGCTTGTTGACTTGTAGAGACAAAATCCTCTATAGGCGGTGCGATTTGGTAAGATGAAAACCTTACCAAATTCTGTGTTGGCATTACTCCATTTCCGCCATCACATTCTGATCACTCCTTTGATTATAGCAGGTCAGGCCAGGAGAACGAGTCTCAGAGGGAGAGCGACAATAAACGATTATCGTGGCCGAGCTCAGGCTCTGCCCACGAACATCCAAGCCTACCCCATACACTAAAGATAGGCGATGCTGGATGCAACTCTTCAATGAACACATCGGCGATAGACACAAGTGCCTAATCCAGTTGGCTCGTCCCTTCCATACTAGTATGTGGGATCACTTACATCCTGTAGCTTGCGACAACCTGAGAAATAATGCCCATTCCGCTGGAGTCCTGTGATGATATTCTGTGGCAGCGATTTCATCTGTGATTGCCGATTTTATCATTTGTGCCACCAGAGACATGAGTCCCAAGAATTGTAATCTGGATGTCCAATTGTATTCGGGATCAACTCTCTGTTAGTGATTAGATCAGAATTCATTGGGCTATCTGTTCATTAATAAAATCTGAGGTTTCTATTTTGATTTGAGCTCAGCATATTCATTTCTCAGTACCGAATTTGTGGTTGTGCATGGTCTGTTCATACTGTGCGTGTCATATTTCAGTCTGATAATTAATCTGTGTAGCATATCTCAGAAATATTGCAGTTCTGGTAATTAATCTGTGTGTAGCATATCTCATCAAGATGTATTATTGTACATATGGCTGCAATTTTGGACACAGAAGACCCAGAAAGCAGATCTACCACATTGTTTTTCAGGCTTTTCTTGTACCTAATTATTAGGTACAATTGCCAAATAAACCTCATCCATTTCAAATTACATGCTTGCTGCAATTTGTTTTGTGCATGCAAGTATTGTAGTGGTTGATGATCAATGTGGGCCTTGTTTTCCTTTTCCATCAAGTAGTGCTTCCACCACTCTGCTGCTTGTACCAGTGCATACAATTCCCTGTCTTATGTTATGTAGTTTAGAACTGCCCCACTAAACAACTTTGATAGCACACCAGTCTTCTTCCTGGCATTATCACTGCTCCAATTGCATACATCCAGGCATCCATCTTTACCTCAAATAATACTCGCAAGTTTGCTAAGGCCATTTGTGCATCAGTTATTTAAAAGCAACTTGCTTACTTTTAAATTTTTAATCCAAGTGAAAGACTTAACATTTGCTATGATAGCATGTAAAGGAGCTATAATCTTGGAGGAGGCAACCATTATCTTCTAAATATTTTGGACAGCATTCGCAAAGCATTTTCCTCAACTCTCCACCAACAACGCCTAATTAGACAAAATATTGCCTTGCAAATTCACATAAGAAACAATGAAAAGTGAAAGAACATTATTCATCAACCTCATGAATGTTACAGGTGCGTTGCATAACCTAAATATCCGTACATAAATGATTTCACTATAAATTCCGAGGGATTTTGTACAACTATTCTTTATTTGGATTATATGGCTGTGTTACTGGAACAACAATGTTGCAATCTATGCAATGGTACAATGATTCATCTATTTGACAAGGTGAAACTGATGAGATAACTGTATTTTGCAGCAATAATTTTCAGTGTTAAATTTTTTGTCCTGTTTTAGTCATACCCCAGATTATGTTGAAGTGCATATATTAGACTTTGAAAAGGATTCATGGAATCTTCATTTGTTTCGTATAAATTAATGACTGGCGATCATGTCAACTCTGATGTATCTCCAATGCAGGTAACGTCTTCATTTATTGGGCTTCTTGACATCATAATTGTCTCCAGAATGAACCTTAGAATGCATATTCCAGACCGAGCTTTTGTTTTAGGTGATCAAGCTTTGACAGACGCCATTTCCAAGATTCAGTTAATGCCCATGCTTGTTCTATCTTCCCAGCTTTGTCCCATTGGAATTGAGGGCACTGTCTTTGCTTTCCTGATGTCAGTGTCCAACTTTGGAAGTACTTCTGGTACTTGGTTAGGTGCACTTCTGTTAAAATGGCTACATATCCAAAGGGACGACTATAGCAGACTTTGGTTGGCAGTGCTGATACGTAGCCTTATGAGACTCTCCCCTCTCTTCTTTATCTTTCTGGTACCAGACTGTACAGTGGAAAGCATCAAGCCCCCAAGCATTTCCATAACAAATGATTTAGAACTGGAAGAGCGTACAAAGGATATCATGCCCTTCAGTAAGGTTTCTGTAAATGAGTTAAACAGATAGTGTGGATGGATACATTAGCTGTAGACAACACCACTCTACAACAAAGTGTAGTGCTTGGCATGATGGAGGGAAAAGTTCAGGATCAAGTCTCATACTCAGAATTATGGATTGAGATTCATAAGTTGCAGAATACAAAAGATTTACGGTGTCCATCTTGAGGACCAGCTGGATGAGGATTGTAGAACTACAAACAATTATGTATTTGCAATTACATATGATACAAACTAGCAGGACCTGGACTGGAACATCTCAGCGAACTCTTCATTGAGACTTCGAAACATTAGATATATTGCCATTATAGACTACTGTAATGAAGGTTTTGTGTCATCTCTTCTAGGTATTTTTAAGCTTCCTATTGAAATGGAAATGATACAGAACAATCAGGTAACAAAGGCCTCTAGAATCTACCTTGCAAGTTTATCTTACATTGCTTGATGCCTCTTGGTCCTCTGCCTTGTATGATCAAAATGGTTATATATTTTTTATTCTAGATTCAAATCTTAGTTATGTTGAATTCAAAAATGTCAGGTTAATTTATATAGATATTAATTTATTCTTGCCGCAAAAGGAACTTTGAACCTTGTAGATAATGAATTAAATGGGAAATAACCAGATGTATATGATATTATCATCATATCAGATGAAGATATAAATTGCAATATTTTAGGGGGAACACATTAAGGCCCTATTGTATTATGCTTTCGTGATTAGGTGGCCACTACAGAATTTTAGATGTAAATAATAAAAAGAAAAATAATAGCTATTGGATATTAATGATGTTGCTTTGCTTTACTGGCTGTAGTCCAAAGAAACCATGTTCTGATCAAGATAAAATTTTGTAGTACCTATACTTGTTACGGTAAGTTAAAAATCTTAAGGGAGGAATAAAGTAATCACTTGCATTCTAGTGAGAACCATGAGAGAAGTTCTCGCACGACAGCAAACCAAGTCTGAAAATACAATGCATGAGGACAATATTGAGCTGATGAAAACCTTTTGCAGAAAAAAATAAACAAGTCAAATTCGAATACTTTCTAATCTTAGATTTACAATATCTGCTTATTTCTTCAGTTTCACTAATTGGTTGCATTACAAGATAAAGTTTGAAAACAGATCTGTGTTCCGGGATCCTCTCAAAGTCATTTTTCAACACTTCTCTCTTTTTCTCTTTTTCAACATGCATTCTTGACTTTGAGCACAAAGCAAGATTCTAGAGACCCAATATCCAAACGAGCACCACAATATTTCAGTGCTTTAACATGTAGATGACTGGAGATTATTGTTGAAGATCAGCATGTAATGCACCTACTTATGGCCACAGGTGGCTTTATAGGTCAATCATTTTATTTATTACCTTTAATACAGGCATCAAAATATTGTTGTCAAAAAACATCAACAAACCATCTATTAGAAAAATGCCACCTAAACATTCATCAGTCTTCTATGCTAGCAAATTCGATCACCAATATGAAGCTACACTTTCACCATATATCCTCTCATATGAAGGTAAACGTACTGTTTTAGGGCACCTCCATTTGAGATGCCACTTTGGTACAGGCGAGCCCTAATGCAAGCAACAGAATGAGATTGTGTATCTATTGCGCACAGATCAAGTGAGGGTACAAATAAGAGATAATTCAGATGCATATTTGCAAGAATTTCACTACATAATAGGAATTAACAAGAGATTTATGTTTAATGCGCACGATCGATGAACACAACTGCTAAAAGGAAAAAATAACAACCAAAAACAGTAACAAAAACATTACATGCTGTTTTTTAGTAGTGATTGGTGGCATGAAAGTTCATGGCATAGCCTGGCAGGATTTGGCAAGCCACAATTAAATGATCACTCCAGAAGCAGGAAAACATTTGGCAACTTACAAAGCAATGAATATACAGTAATGACGCCCAAAGTTGGTGAGTAGGGTACGCAGAACAAATGTGGATATCTTCTTTGCTCGGTCCTTTCGAATTAAAGGGATGCAGGGCTCACATTGTAGCAACACCGAAAAGTTTTGAATAATGACGCCCAAAGTTGATGAGTAGGGTACGCAGAACAAATGTGGATATCTTCTTTGCTCAGTCCTTTCGAAGTAAAGGGATGCAGGGCTCACATTGTAGCAACACCAAAAAGTTTTGAAGGAAAATATGCTGAGAGTTAAAGTTTATTTGGTGAATACAATTTATACCATTATGACGACATACAATTCAACAAAACAACAATATGGTTATTGTGGGTGCAAGTGACTCTAATAGGCAAAGAGAAGATTTCAGTCATTCACAATTTGGTAGATGGAACTTTCTTCTACATTCATAATATTCGATATGACCTGATAGATGTTCAACTTTAGGAAGAACTTGAACGTATACCTTTTATGTAATGAAGTTGCCAAACTTTCTCCATACCGACACTGAAAAGCTTCTACTGAGTAGAGAAAAATGCTTTTATCTATCTTAATATCAAAGTTTCTTCATGGACGATTTTAATCACATTTAAGCAGGGTTATTCAGCTTAATCGCACTTATAAACTTTCATAATTAAAAGTTACGGGGAGAAAGCACAAATCTGGAACTCAAAGTAAATATTTATATAGTCAGTAATATTATCGTTCTATAATATGAATGCAATTGAAGGACGGCAATGTTAACAAACTACACAAATTCGAAGTTATTATTTTGCTGAAATCCTTTCTAATTGTTCATACTTTCATACTTACTCAAGTCACTCTGATATATTATAATAGCCCTTAAACCAGAAGCATTTATCTCAACTTTATTCACGTTAAGTCGAAAGGTTTATTGATCTGGTTATAGAGTACCATTTATCCAGCTGTCCACAATCAGTGGCAAGTTTGAATCCGTGCAGTAGGAGAAATATATATATTACTGCAACATCTTGTTTCCGTGGCTAAGCCATTGCAATGTAATTTTTTTTAGTAAAATCATTATTAATTAAAATTTAATTGATGGGAACCTTTTTTTTAAATGAGGTTTAATGATTACCATAAGAGATACAATTCAGTTGTGGTAATATTTTTGAAATTAAAATTTAAAAAGGGTAAAAATATTTTGTTGATTTTTTTGGTTGATAAATAGTTCATTAATAGACTTTGGATTTGTTGGAAGTAGAATGACAAAACCTGTGTGGTCAAAATTTAATTACAGTCATATCTGTGGGTGTAGAAATGAATTGGGCCCTTTGTGCATGGAAATAAATTTTAACTACAAAAATGAACTTGTGCCATGTCTCTTGCATCTAAAAAGAGGCTCGTATTGATGTTTGGACCTGCAATAAAAGACTAGCAATGTTGAACACTCTTTGGAACCTGCTAAGCAAAGATCTTATGACAAGCCTCTTGATTCAATTCAATGATATTCAATAAAAGAAAAACAAAATGTAATGTATGAAGAAAACATTGACCTAATCAAGGTAACTTGGTACCGAAAACAAGATTCAAAGACCTAATGCAAAACTAGGGTTTTGAAGTTTGCTAATAAAGAGACATGCAATTGAAATATGTTGATGCAATGCAATGCTAGGACAAGGGCTAGTGTGATTATAAGAGTGACTCAATTGGATAAAGATTCTAGATTCTAAAACTATAAAATAGAAAGTAAGAATATCTAATCAGTGATAATGAAAAAAAATAAAAAAAATCTATAAACTCAAATGCTCAATATCCAATGCAAAATAAAAATATGAAATATATATTTTTCATTCTTATAACTATTAAATTTGCCATTTCATATTGAGTGGTTTTGCACGTGATATAATTTCTTATAGGTGATTTAATGTTTATTTTAAATATTTTGAAGAATTAAGTATTATTATGCCTTAAATCTAAGGTTATATTTATGTTTAATATTAATCTAACCTATCTTTACCCTCTTAAAAAATTATGCATCATTACGTTCTGTTTTTAATTAATTAGAAAAATGCCTATTAATAATAACAATAAAAATATACAGACAACAGCGTCTGGAACTCAATATTAGCACGCTCTGTTGTTACGTAAAAAATCCACCTCCTTTGCCCTCGTTTCCGATCCACTGGCACCGTCTTTTATCGTATGAACTCCATCTGCTCTCACCAATACCCTCATATAACTGTAGAGTTTTTTATAAAGTAAGAAAGATTAATCCACCAGAAGTGCAAAGATA
The DNA here is from genome assembly GCA_007258455.2 of Sequoia sempervirens. NCBI lineage: Eukaryota > Viridiplantae > Streptophyta > Pinopsida > Cupressales > Cupressaceae > Sequoia > Sequoia sempervirens. The sequence continues at coordinate 193,629 of VDFB02256200.1, read as the reverse complement.
CGAAAGAAAGCCTGAAGATACTCCAAATCAGTCTCAGGAGCATAGTCCTTGCTTCACTGCTCAGACAACATTGCATCCCGATCGTTTTCTCCCTGTAAAACTAGAAATCGCACCTCCATTTAATGGAAATGCTGCACTGGCTCAAACCCTCTGAAGTCTCTGCCTGTCCAAGTAAGGGTTTTCCCATTAACAGTATGCCTCCTTCAGAACTCTATCTAGACAGTTATGAAATTCCTCCTTTATGTAGCAAACAACCAAAGCCCTAACCTCATCCTTCTCCCTCAGTAGGTCCAAAACGTTTGAAACGAAAACGACGATGCCAGAAATAACCTTGTACCTCGAAGTATCTTCCATGAAATTCTTGCCCAGAATATCCCTTAATCGCTTCCAACACACTTCAGAGGACCAATCGAAGATTTTACCCAACCGCAGATCGACGATGATTCGCAGAAAGCTATCTGGTGCCTGCCTGTAATGAATTGAACCGCTTTATATTCGCAAATCGTATTATTACGTGCTTTCATAAAACCTCACACGAGCCGCCATCAATATGAAATGACACAAACATGCTTTCAAATATTTTAGGTAGTGGTCCTATGGAGGGGCTTCTTAAAATATGTTACAAGTTGGGTCAATAATTTTATAATAATAGGTAAATTTAAAAATTTAAAATTTGAGAAGTTGGTGTTCTGATGATTATAATCTATTGGTAATCATGCTAAATCTACATTTATATAGATAAATCTAAAAAAAATTGTCTGAATTTTAAATTATAAATATTAATATTTGATACAAAATTTTAGAAAGTTAGAAGGGGAAACTTTTAGGTCTACCCTAAAGACACCCTTAAAACTTAAAATCTAAAATTTAAAAAGTAGGGTATCCTATTTTCTTGCACAAGATTCTAATTGATCAAAAAACATATTTTTTTGCTTCTCATGAGAACCCTTCCTCCATAAAAACAATTCTTGTAGAGGCACATGAAAGCACTTCTTGAGGGGGTATGAAGGAATATCGTATCATCCCATAGAACAAGCAATCATTCCCATCTCAAAACATGTATCATTTATCACTTCATATTTAATATCAATGCCATAATTGATAAGGATGTTGGCTAATTTGTTTTGATTGGAGGTAAAAAACGGGTTTTGAAGGGGCTTACAACCCTTTACAAAAAAAAGTAGTTGATAAAAGTAGAAAACAACATTACACAGCAATTAGCCCAACAAAAGCAAACCAACAACCAAAAAGCAACCAAAAAGAAGGCAGACAACCAACACCACTACATATTGTTGAGAATCTCAACAACCTCCATTTCACTAGCAACCATCTTCTGCACTTTATCCATAGTATCAAACACCTCTAAACCAGAGGCCCCACTCCGAGCTTTCATTCTGTTTCTAGTTCTGGCCCCCGACCCACTAGTTTTTACTTCACCAGTCAAAACACTACCTTTAACACCACCCTTCTCACTAGTGCAATCCACATCCAACAACTTACTCGTAGTAGCAGTATCATCAGTAGGCACAATATCCTCTCTTTTTCACAGTAGTCACAGGGGATATCACCTTGGTAGATTCAAAAATAGCCAAAACCTTAGGGACATCTCCACCCTTCATCACAACATTCCACATTTTATCAATTTTATCCTCAAGGGATAAGATTCTCCCTTCAAGTTCTGTTTCAGATTGATGGTCTCCTCCGCCACAGTATTAGCCATAGTATTAAGAGAGTCCATTAGATCATCAATTTGGCTTTGGATAGAAGGATACTCAACCTTACTAGCAATACCTCTAATTCTTACATTAGTCTTGTTAATCTCATGGAAGAACCACTTAAAAAGTTTAAACAACACATTAGCACTATCACGAGCCGAGCCCAACACATCAACATCCTCTCTGTCAAAGTTTTTAATCCCTTTCCCCACAGCCACATCCTCATCAGAAGCACTAACATGAACCTTATTAGCAAAAATATCCTTACCTTTTCCAACAGAGACAGGAGTCTTCATCTTTCAAATGGAGTAGGCGATTTCCTCTGCAACAACCTTCCTTTTCATTAGCCTATCCACATCCACTTTGCTAGTTCCCACAATATGATCTCCATCCACATCCCTTTCCTTCCCTTGCTTCTGCATCCTAATGTCAGCACCTGAAGAAGCCTCACCAAAGATACCTCCAGCCAGGGAAAGAGGGAAACCCTTCTCCAAGAGTTGGCCAGCAGTTCTTAACACCTTTCTCTTTTGGCTCCCATCCTCAGTCTCCTGCAAACGAGTCGCTGGGGGAGGAGAAGAAGCTTCCCTATAAAGTTCATTTTTGTCCTTAACCCCCTTAGATTGAACATTCGCTGCCTCCTCATCACTACATGTCATATAGCCCTCTTTGTCATCTGGCTTCCTTTCCCCAATCTTACCCGGAACAAGGGGAATTAGGGCCCTCCTCAAAAGAGGCATACGACTCCGAGACATAATCAACATCATCATCCCTATCAGACTCAGACTCTTTATTTAAAATAAGCCTCCTCTTCTTAACTTTTTTAATAACCCTTTCCTCTTGTTAATATTTCTATAACAATGGTTATACCAACAAGGATCGAAGAGTTCAAAATTGCTCATGCTTATTTCACTATATTTTCTAACTTCTAGTTTAGGAATCTTTTGTCTTGTATAATAAAAAAATTGCTATTGAGTCATCTTTAATGATTAGTGGAATATTTTCTTATTGTAAAGCCGATTGCAAATTAATTATTAAGCTTGTAGTCTTCACTTCATTATTAGAATTGATTTTCAATTTATAAAAAGCTACTCAAATTAGGGACCTAGAAGAGTTCCAAATTAGACACTCAACCTTATACTCAATGGACTTCCTTGTGAGATGCCATTAAATTTGGGTTTAATGATGCTCGATGGGACACAATATTGCATTATCTTAGCTCTTAGAAATTTGATATAGGTTTAACCTCAAAAGCCCCATAAATGGGGGGAATTGAAGAAGCCTTCGATTAGTTAGTGTTTATTTATCTCAAGAAGAGGTCTTTTTTTATTTTTAAGACTACTTTAGAACCTAAATCATGACCACCTTTGAAATGTCAACCTTTATCCTTTACAACACTTGATCTAAGGATAGAGAGGAATCTTGGAAGGTCTTTATGTTCCTTTTCTTCTAGACGTGCCAAATAATATGGGAAGGAAAAAATAACCAAAGACAAGAAAAAATCCCTTGTTTAGAACTAGCCAACTTTTGAATAATTTCAATAGGGTTTTTAAAAGAGTCTTGGACAAGTCTAGAAAACCATACTTAAATAGTTTGATGTGAGTTCTTCTACAAAACAAGCAACACAAAGCACACCAACTTCAAGACTATGACCTTATGTCATACCATCAAACTAAAATGGTTCAATGCAAGATCTTCTTTTACAAAAAAATCCACACAAAAGTCCTTGACTTCAAGATTATGGCCTTATACTACACCTTCAAGTCAAGCCAATCCTCATCAATAGGGTTAGAGTCCAACACTATATAACCTAGTTTAGCAAAATACACAAATTTTGAATAAGCCTATTTGATATTATTATCGTCCTCCATGATTAATTTTTTTTCTTTCTTCTAGAATCTCTCTCAACTCTTTGATTTGAGGATTGTGAATCCCTAAAGCTAAAAAATCTCTCCACTAAGAAATGATTAATCCATTTTCTTGTTTTTGTGTAACATAATATCTCACTAGACCATTATGGGCCTTTGATAATATCTCCCTAGCTTCATTCATATCAATTTTTGAATTCAAGTGCTTAAAGCCATTTCATGAAACCTCCTAAAACAAACATTTGCATCCATTTTGAATTTCTTGGGATAAATTATTTGTAAGCAAAGATATGCACTTGAGTATGAAATTCCACATATGAGAACCCCAAAGGGGATTAACAATAGTGAGAATTACAAAAGGATCATTTGAGTCCAAATATATTTTTTTCTAAGTGTGACATTTAGGAGAGATTTGAAAACAACCTTTGAACCAATTTTGCCACAAATGCCCTATTTTGGTTTTCATAATTTCTAATTCCTCCACTACTCACCCCTTTAGGAGAGCAAATTTTTGTCCATGGCAACAAAAATAATCTCTTTTTTCCTTAGTTCTTTGTCAAAAGAGAGTTCTCATTGTATTTTCCAAAGCTTTGATGATTCCAATTGGAAAACAAAGAGAAGACAAGATAAATTAGTGAAGTAGCAAAGACCATTTTATTCAAAGGAAGTCTTATAGACAAATTCATCTACTTACCCTTGCAAGAGGCCAATTTTGACTAAAAATAACTTAAGAAAGTGTTCCAAAGTGAGTTACAACTATCTATATAGAAAAGTAGGACCCCTAAATATTTATTAGGAAATGAGCTAATTCTAAAACCAAGCATGTTTGCAATCCTCTCTTGAGTCTAGGTCAAAGTATTGAGAAATAACATCTTTGATTTTTAATCATTTTTGAATTTCCATATAGCGTTCATGTTTGTGGAGAGAGTTTTTTTTATAATTGTGGGCTCACAAAATTAGATTTTCCAAAAAAAAATACTATCATCTACATAAATTTTATGAGTGATGGCATCAACTCCTTTAGTCATATGGATTCCTTTTCATAAGCCAAATTCAAATGCCACCCAAATGGATCTTTCTAAAACTTATTCCATCATAATACAAATAAATGGAAACAAATGGCCTAATATTGTGTGATGTAGGTTCCCTTGTCCTATGCTATCAACTAACCATTTAAACATCTTCCTATGTACCTACCACTTATTCTCATTCCCACTTTCACACACACATGCATTCACTCTATCCACAAGTTTATCACTCCTATGTGCACACTTATTTCCATGCACACATCATTTGTTGAGATCTAGCCCTTTTCTAAATCTTAGGACTAATTCATGGTTGGAAGGCCATCCTTATAGTTGTGGACTTGTTTTGCCTAAAATTTAAAAATTCGAATTTGACCAATTTCTTATCTTTACCCTTCCTACCTAGCCCCACTAAACATAAGTTTGTGCGATATGTTGCCATATCTTTGCATTTAAAAACATTAATTGCGTTCATTCTAATCATTGAAAGCAAACAATTAATTCACATTCACACCTTTAATTGATGTTGTAAAAAAATCTATTCTTGTGCAAGCATTCTATAAGTATATGTGTGATTGAGAATTACCATTTGTGATAATTCATACACATTTGTGAGGGTTGACCTAGGAGATTATGTCCTCTTGTGATATGTCAACAACCTTAGAAAGGTATTTTTAAATACTATCAATCCACAAATATTAGGAAACATAGAGAAAATCCATACATGCCTAACAAAGATGATAATAGAAGTCTACATATTACACAAGACAAGTTCAGGGTCACAAACCCATCCCCGATAGTTAGATTTATCCCTATGTAGTCAAATTAGAATATTTTAATTCCAAAGCAATTCACTATGCTAATACTCACTATTACAGATCTCAAAACCCATCAAATTTAAATTCACAACAATCTTAATATGTTCTTCGATTATTGAGATAAATACAATTATTTACATATATTTATTACTATTAGAAATTATGAATACATCAACTCAACTCATTTCATTTATTGTCTTACACCTTATGATATTGCTATCAGATTTCACCCGTGTAGTTTTTTTATTCGAAAAACTACACAGATGAATCCTAATAGCAATATCATAATTTGACACGTTGTGGAAAATACCTCCATCTTACACCTTATCAATTAACTAAAAAAACACATTATTTTCCTTTACAACTATTTAATATCTATGTTTGTGTGACAGCTTTATACCCTTTAGACAAATTTCAAGCCATTGTTAAGAAATAGAACTAGATACAGAGACCCTAGCTTTATCCTCTAGAGTTGGTTTAGGAAAACGACTTTCTTTGTCATTGCTGAAGTTTAGGTATATGGTAAGACGTAGTTTTCTCAGCACCCAAACAAGTTAGAACTTTAAAACAACGTAGAAACAGGACGACACGTTTAGAGACATAATGAAGAGAAGCCAAGCACTGCATTTCACTCTACTCAAAATAGTGACACTGTATATATAATTTTTTTTTCATTAAGAAAAGTTAGTTAGATTTCAATTTAAAATTACAATGATATTTGGCAAACTGGTACTAATAAGTTCATATGTTCTCCATTTTTTTGGTTCAGTATTTGTAATGGGTAATTGGGTACGAAAAATCATTGGGCCATTCAGAAAGATGTGGCATTCCATCCATAGAAGATTTCACGGTTCTCACAACAAATGTAAGTTGTTCACATTACTCTGCATTGTTCATACTGCTATGATAACTTCTCAGGTATAACTGGAATTTAGATAGATTTACAGCTAAATGTTGCTCATTCTGGTTTGATTTTGTTCATGATGGCAGGTCGTGGAATTTATGTTCTGTATGAAGATGTGAGATCCTGTGGATATGAAGATGTGCATGTGATGTGGTCCATTCTGGTGGACTCCTCCCATACTTCTCCTGAAATAATACCCACTACTTTACTTCCTATTTCTCCAGGTGAAGTTTCAGTGTAAATTGTATTGACATGAGATAGACTTCTGTTTGAGGCTTTTTAGGTGAAGCTGGTTTGTGTCAGATTCATATGGGCAGATTAGGGATGGATTTGAGTCTCTAATCTGTGCTCTTAGGGTATGGATGGGTGTTTTTTTTTTTGGATGTTGTTGAGAATTTTTAGGAGTTTTTATAAGTATGGGTCTTATTGATTTTTAATAATGGATAAACTTAATATTTTAAGTTTTCAAATTTCAAAAAGTTATGGTCTCATGACATTTTTTTTGTTTTCTTGTTTATTATATAATGGAGATCATCCACAAATTCTTTTTAACTACCTAATACGGGAGCACGAGCCGCACGAGCCTTCTTGGGCTGAACCTCTTCGGCTAAGAGCCAAGGATTTCACCAAACTCCCTTCTTGGACTGAACCTCTTCGACTAAGAGCCAAGGATTGAGGGGTATCTATTTCACCAAATTCGCTCAGGGCACGATCCCGGCCTCATCCCATTTAGAACCTTTCAACTTCACCAGTAGACCAATGGTCCATTGACCTCATGATTTTTTTAATAATAAGGAATGTTAAATCTACAATTATATAATTTTATAAAAAAATTATTTGCAATAATTTAAAAAATATATATGATAATTACATGCAACAGCAAAATTTAGGAACGTAAGTGAGGGAAACTTTTAGCCTCACCCTCAAAATATTCACTTCAAATTAAAAATTTTAAAAGTAGAGGCTTCTATTTTCTTGAAAAAATTCTATTTTATCTTTTAACATATACATTTCCTTCTCATAACTTGCACAAAATTCTATTTTAATATTTTATCCTTTAACGTATAGTTTTCCTTCTTATAACACCCCCTACTCTAGTAGTCACTCCATAAAACCTTTTCCTCAAAATATCTGTTTATACATTTTTTAACTACAAACTTCTTCTTTAATAAAAAATCATCATTTCAGTAAGCAACTGCATTACTTTATCTTTGTCATGAAATGTAGATCTGAGCAAGTGTTATGATTGCAGAAGCCAAATGGGTTATGCTTAAGAAACAGTTTGGATGGAGAAAGAAATGAATATAAATTCCCACACAACACATGATATAATCATAGTAAGTGCTCCGCAGTCTGCTTGAAAAATGCATTATACAATTGTTGATTTGTAAAACAAATTCTATGAATTGAAAAGACATTGAAATTTTGTACGGAATGTAAGATTATTATTATAATTTATTTGAATAATATTTTATATAATTATTGATTAATTATATGTATTTAAAGATTTGTTGGTGTGATCTTATTTTAATTATTTGGAATATATAATGATTTGAATGGAAAGATATAAAAAAATATATATTAATTTAACACAAGAGAAAGGGGTTTTGAAGAGGTCAATTAAAGATGATAAGATAGACAAAGAAAAGGTATATTTTAATAATTAAGTTGATTATATTTTAATTAAAAAATAATATTAGAGATGAACAATGATGTCATTAACATACTAACTATAATGGTGAAATTAGGGTATCCATGCCATTGGTCATTTAGTTTTGTGTTCATTTTGAAGAAATATCTTGATCCATATACATAGTGACAAATGACACATTCTTGTGCAAAGTTGAGCTCATTCCCTCTAGCCTTTTACCCACCATATACAAACATCCACATACACTTAGCACTACCTTATCCTTACATGCACACATGACTATACATTCACTATATCCACACACTTATCACATTTACTTGTAAACTTACTTCACATGGGTGTTGGCCACCTAGACATGACCATTTACCTACTTTAGGACATTCCCATGGTTGCAGGCTTGGCCCCATGGTAGCAAATTTGTCCCCTCTCTAAATTGAAATCTAAATTTTGGTGGACAAGCACCTTTCACCTTCTCACCCTAAGCCGACTAAACATATTTTCGTGCAATTTGATACTATGTGCTAGAATTTAAAGAAATTTAATGCATTTATTTTGGGACATCTAAAACAGATGTTCTCTCTCATACTAGAGCATTAAAGGATCAATTAATTGAGATATATATTTGGTACACTAAAAGGAGTACTAAATTTGCATATACCTTATGAGGATGCTTGTTTGTTGTTTTCAAAATATTTGTACACATTTTTTAGGGTTCACCTAGGAGAACTTGTCTTGTTGTGATACAATAATAGCCCCATCAAGGTATTCTTAAACATTGCTATCCCCAAAAATATCAAAAAATGCAAAAGACAAGGAGACACACTAGCCAAGTAGAATCCCACTAGGTCTAGGGATGAATTGGTACTTAGAGGACTAGTTCATGTTTGGAAACTTGTTCTAGACTTACATAAACTTGTCTTGCATTAGAAGATAAACTAAAGGTAGAATTTGAGGCACTCTTTGTGACAAAGATATCCTATTTCTCAAGCACATTCTAGCTTGATCCCTAAATCTTCATTATTTGCACACTATATTTTGGTCATAAAGCTAAGTATCACCTTTTTATTATATTTACTTTCCCAATTTAGCTATTGTGAGTAATTTGATTAACATTCCTAGCTATTATTATTTAATCTAGTTTAGTATATTCTTATAATTATGCATCTAATTGGATTAGCCTAGATTAAACATTGGGGAATGCTTGTTTTCCTTTACATTTGGTGTACTTAACCAATCTTTCACATAACCTAGTTTAATTCCTAGGGCTTCTTAGATCTATGTTTTTCTAAATTTACATCACTTTTAGATACAATTTCTCTTTTGTATTCTTGTGCACTTCATTAAAAAATCTTTCTTCTAGAGTTTAGTTCTTACTTGATACTTCCTATTAATCACCTACCCTACCCACCCTTATATTGTCATTAAATTCTATGTTTCCACTTGATTTTAGATCTAATCTACCCTTGATTTTTCTATTTATTTTGATATTAGATTATTTTACCCTATCCATATTATTGGTTTATGTTTAAAATCACTCATTTAAATCCTAATATGGTTGCCCATTCTAATGATGATATCTTTTATGGTGGTCATATTGAGATGAATATATGTGAACAAGAGGATTATGATCATGATGCACATGTCACTTAACAAGATGTTTGTCTTATGAGACAAGATTCACATTCATGCAAGTTGAGAGTTCTAACCAATTGAAAAATCAATTTTATAAGGCATTAGTGGATTGTCCTCATGATATAATTTTTTACAAGATTTTGGATTCTCAATACATATTTCTAGTGGTGTATCCTCCAACCTATCTTCCTTTTCCAACCATAACCCTATGAATTCTATAGCCACTACCACCATTAACCCTAATCTTAACCCTACTACTTCCATTTCCCCTACCTCATTCCCTTTTGGTTTACCCAAATGATATACTCCTCTTTTCATCAACCGATTACTACTTCCATTCTTTATAGCATCCCATGTTTATTTCCACTCCCATTACTTCCCTTTCTACCACTATTGCACCCTCTACTCATGCTACCCTTAATATATCCACATTGTGATCCATACTTCTCATGTTATGTCCAACCAACTCACCATATTTGTGCCTCTTACTTCCCAACCCCTCTTCGCCCATTCACCCATTTCCCATACTCCTAATACCACCCTTGTTCCCATTGCTATCTTAGATGCACTAATGCAAGAGGTTGTAAATCTAAAGAAATAAATTAAGGATAAAAATAAATATATATTGCATACAATCCTCCACATTTAACACCTTTAGTTTATGAGATTATGTTATATTCATTTCCCATAAAATTTTTGGTTCCTCATTTTGCGATTTATAAAGGTAAATGAGGCTAACATCCATTAACAATCATTTACATTGATATGTGTTGATTTTTCTTATGATGAAATGATCTTAGCTAATTTGTTTCCATAAACCCTTAAGGGTCCTATGCTATCCAATTGTTCTATTCATTACCTCCATGTTCTATTAAGTTATTTGATTACCCTTCTACTACGTTCTTATAGGATTTTAAAATAAACACGTGGGATTGAAAGTTACCATTAATAAACTTACTAGGTGCACAAAAAAGAGAAACATACCTATCAATTATTTTCTATTTCAATATTTATGTAGCAAACTAAAACACCAATTCGATATATCCTAATTGTCTTAGAAATAGTTTTACTATTCATCTTACATAACCTAAGGTCCAACGTAACATGTTTGTAGACAGTTAAAATTATATATCCATATCCTAGAATCATGAAGTGGCTAAAAGGGGATGCACATGTGCAGTTATTTTATTATTCCTTTGTTGTAATGAGGAATTTATGAGGGGATTACATAGTGGACTTGTATGAACATCTTCATTGTTAGTGTGTAGGTGAAATTAGTACTTCATGGGGAAGTGCTTGGGAGTTACATTTTCCAACCATGATAATGGTGATCAAGATGCTTGTATAAGGAGTTACATTCTATTTTGGAGGCCACTTTCTTGTATTGGGTGGTGATAATTATTACCATAGAATTTTGGGACCTTTTTTGGGCCATGGTGTTTCCCTTTGATAATTTTCTTGACCTCCTTAAGTTTAACTCTGAAATTTTGTTGTAATGAGACATTTATGAGGGGATTACATAGTGGACTTGTATGAACATCTTCATTGTTAGTGAGTGTAATGTATAATTAGTACTTCATGGGGAAGTTCTTGGGAGTTACATTTTCCAACCATGATGATGTTGATCAAAGATGCTCAAGTGTAAGGAGTTACATTTTATTTTGGAGGCCACTTTCTTGTATTGGGTGGTGAGAATTCTTACCATGGTATTTTGGGACCTTTTTTTGGTCCATGGTGTTTCTCTTTGATAATTTTATTGACCTCCTTAAGTTTATTTATTGAAGGTTAGAGATGGAGGTATTATGCATTGTCTCTTGCAAGGTTATGCTACCAATTTCCCTCTAGGATTAAACAATGTTAATCTTATTGAAGCACAATGGCTATGTGAATATCTTGTAACATTATTTTTGATTAATACATTAGGTGTGTGTGCTTTAGATGCTAGGTTTTTCTTGAAATATTTTTCCTAGTGTATATTTATGTTACTCTTGTCTATGGTTTCTATTTTCTTATTCTCTCATTCTTCTTCTTTTATAAGTGTTGTTGAAATTTTCTTAGATCAGATACTTGTATTTCTCTCCTCATAGGGATAATTTGGAAAGTATTTGCATATTTAGTATTTAATATTTTTCTTGGGTTTCGATGCTCATAGTTAGTGGTCATATTTTCCTTTTTTTTAAAAAAAAAATTCATAAAAATATGTATAGAAGATCTTTCGAAATGAACAAAAAATAAATCATAATTATATGCAATTTGAGTGTTTTTTTAAAGATGACCAATTGAATGTTAATTCAAACCTCATATTGTGTCATCTCACTACTTAAATTTGGACCTAAAAAGTACAAGTTCTATGTCATATAATCCCTACTATGAATGCATTTTCCATCTTACCTGGATGTCCATGGTTAGAGAATTTAAAGTTGTTCCTTTTGTGGTGCATCAATGTATTTTTTACTATGCCTTGTTAGTTGTTCTTTTCACACCCATTTTCACCTTCTATATTTGGTTTCATATTTATTTACCACTACTTTGGTGGCATGGTTGGTTTCCATTACTCTTTTATATTTCTCCCTTTTCCCTCACTTAGGAGCATTTTTGGTTTCCATTTGTCCTTAGCTTTTATTCATATGATTTACCCTTTCCTTTATTCCCCACTTAGGTTTCTTTATCTACCTTTTTTTGATTAAGATAAACCTAAGAAAAGGGACCAGACCCGTACAACAACCATAAAGGTAGGTTTCTTTATCTACCTTTGTTATCATTATACCCTTTTTTGGCCCTTCATATATTCACAGCTTTGTGTTATTATTTTGTCCTTTTATGTCCATACCTTTCCTTAGTTACTTTTTGTGCCTATCCCCTTATGCTTTTATGACCATTACCATTTTTCATAATTTATCCTTTTTCCTTCTATATGTTTTTTTGCATAGATATGATATGAACCTTAGTATTTGACCTTTGTTTACATCATATTGATTTCATATTGCTATATCTTTCTTACTAGAATACACCATGATCTTATATTATACATCATACTCCCTAGATTTCTCTATTGAGCTTACACTGATACATCATACTCCATATAATTACATATTATGTGTACATGGCTATATCATTATTTTTAGATTATTTATTGAGTTGTCCTCATTATATCACACTTCTATTTTTGATCTTTACAATTATTATTACAACCCTTCATTAGGCAACATATTATGATTTAACATATCTTTATATTTGTGGGCATCATGTTCCCCAAATTTTTGTACATATTTTTAGCATAACCTATTTTGACGAGTTCTAATTTTTCCTTTTAGAACATTATACTTTCATAGTGCTCCTTTTTGGAGAGATTTACACTTTCCTTTTTTAACATATTTCCTTCATGGCCACAACCTAAACATCAGTAACATAAACCTTCCCCAAACATTAAATTGCTAACTATATCCTACCAAGGACTTCACCTTTTGCTACACCATAATTGCTTGCTCTTGGTTGCAACATTGATTCATATGCTGCCTATCCTTCATGTACCTACTTGGGATGTTTTTGCTCCATTAAGGGCCATACAGATTTTATTATCCATTTGTAGAATCCTTGACACATTAACCACAAACCAATCTTATAATAATCTTTAAGACCATGTCATCACACATTATAATTTTTAGTTTTATTCTTTAATTAATAAGGTTAATTTCCTTCATCCAAAAGAAATAAATTAATCTATTTTCACTCATTTAAATTAATTTTATTATTTAGTTAATTATGATATGTAATCCATTTATTCCAAAATAAATATAATCCAACTTCTCCATTATCCACAAAATAAATTCAAAATTCAAAAAGTCACATGATTAGGTCACAATTGAATAGATTCATTGAACATAGACACTCCCATAAAATGAAACTACTATCACAACTCTACCATTTATTTCCATACTACATATTTTAATCCTAATCATTCACATAAAGACAAACCTAAAGAAAACCCTAACAAATATCATTTAATAAATTTATATCAATCAATCCCATCCATATATTTGTAATCAATCTTGACCATTCATTTATTAGTTTTCTCTAGAAGTTAACTTCCTCTAGTAGCTAAATAATTTCGGCTATCTATCATCATAATAAATCTTCAAATGTAGGCCATTCATAGCCACATCAAAAAATATCACACCTTAATGAAAATTCATGTTATTGGATTGAATATCATCCACATCACAAATCAAGATCACAACAAGAGGTGTTGAGAGATCTCTCTCCTTAAGGAACACTCCCTCTTCAAACTCAAACAAAGTTTTAATAGAAATCAACGTATAAATTCACTTGTTTGTTTTTGGGTCTTTATTTTCTATCTTGTTTTCTCTTGTATACATTTTGGTACACTTGATGAGACCTTGTCCCTTGTCTAACCTTAGTTTTTGGTACACTTGATGGGACCTTGTCCCTTGTATTTTCTCTATTTGATAAGGTTATTTTATAATTCTATAGATATTTAGTTCTTATCGCTAATTATCTTTGAGTGCATTCATCATCGTATGTCTAAGACCTTGAGTAATCAAACTACTAATACTTGTGTGTAGGTTCACTTGTTAAAGAACAAATATCAAGTATTCTTTTCACATTTTATTTTTAATAAGGGAAATTAACCTTTGATTGGAATTCCTTCTTTAGTTTATATTTTCATGTGTTCATGGATAAGGGTGCATACGCTTTTCTCTTGCACCACAAGATGAACTTGAAGATTAAAAACATCCTTCACCACTTGTGCCTTCTAAGGGGCACTTGTGTATGCTCTCTCCTTATGCCTTAGGGTGATCTTGGAGATAAAAAGAAAGTGCCACTTTTTATTTTATCTTTTTAGAGGTTTTCCTTGGGATTTCATCACCCTAGGGTACAATCTCAACTACACGTTTTGATATAGTATTAAAAAGGGGGGAGAGAAAAATTTATACCTCAAAGGAGTCATCATCATGTTTGGCATAACCTTGATGCACCCTTTTTGTAAGGTGTGAAGGTGAAGTGAAATTTTCTTGTGCTTATTTCATATGCTTGTAGATATGCTCTAGTTCATAGATTTAAGCATCATGTACCCTTTTTGTATATAGAGGATATCCCAAGAGAGTTTGTTTATCCTAATTTAATACCTTCATATATTCTTGAGTGTAATGTGTAGAGCTTCCTCTAATGCCTAATTAATTGGTGCAAATGATCATGCGCATGGCTTAATGGACTCAAAGATCCCTAAACTACGAAATTCATCATTCAAGAGAGGGATTCATTGAATTATCAATAGGGAGTTGTAGAATTTAGATGATGCTGACAACATATATGAATTCATGAATTCTAAACATCCTACATCAACCAAGTATAGGTAAATTAAACACAGATAAATACATTAAAATATTTTAACCGAAATTAACTTTTATTTCCCAAAACAAAGTAAATGGATACAAACAACTACCTAATTGCTACAGGTACTTTAATGCTTATGACTATAACCAAATAAATATTATATTGTATTATGTATTAATCCAATTAACCTCTAGAGTACTAAACAAAGTATCAACTAAAGATTTCTAATTCACAATTTATAATACATCATTCATAATTGCATAAAGAGAAAACTACCAATTAAACTTGCAATGCACAATCTAATATATCAATCTAAACTAAGATGCTTTTTCAGTACCTCAAGTGGGCCTTACTTGAGTTGTTGCACCCACCAAATCTTCTTCACTTACTCAAGAAAACATGTTACCGAAATATATTCTCTTTATTGCATTCCAATCATACACAAAATTGTTGAATAGAATCTAATAGGAAATCTTATTCAAGATAATAAAAATAAAATATAAATGTAACCTAGCAACCTTAGTCTCTCAAAAAAACACCTTCCTAAATAGGGTCTGTTAGAGTATAATTATAATAGTACTATATGTGGACAAAGATTTTGGCACCCTAATGCTCTCACATTTCTAGGGTTTTTCACCTAAAAGGAGAGAGATGGGACAAAATGGGAAATTTCCTCATTCAAGATTGATGTGAAAGGGATGTAATGTGTCTAAATGTAATGTCCTAAATGCAAAGAATTGATAAAATTAGTTGAATACTAATGCAAAACTAATGAAATGCACTTTTTTTGAAAACACATTGTGATATGCAAAAATACCTAAAAATAGAAGTAAATGATGAAATAACTGAACAAAACTAGAGGGGGGCACCTAGAATCTGAAATATAATGTGGAGAGATTTTGGAATCTTGAAAAATTGACTGAAAATGTTGACTAGGACAATTATGCCAAGTTGGGAGACTTAGTCCCAGTTTCGGGAAAAACTTGTCGGAACAGGAATCTGCCAAATGGGTATCCAAAAATGTAGAAACCACTTTTTAGGCCTAGCAGTGGGACTAATACACCACTAGTGGTGACTTAGTCCACTTGTAGATTTCAAGAATCTCGGGACAAGATCCTATAGCTTCAGGTTTGCACTTGTTTTTCTGACAGGTGTTCACTTCTAAAACTCTGATTTTCAAGCTTGAAAGTGACTTTTTGTTGATATTTTTGCTTGTTCAACAAGGATATGTCTTCAATGAGTCTTCAACCTAATCTTCAATGATCTTCAAACCCTCAAAGTGCCTAAGTCTGCAAACACACAATGAAAGAGATAGAAATGTTGGATGTTAGGGCATGGGGGTTTGCCTTGGTCAAACCCCTTTTTAGGTAATTAAACCAAATGAAGAAAGAATGTGATGAAGCATCCAAAAATGGAGTTAATACCTTGCCATGATATTTGATCTTGAATTTCTGCAACAATGGATGTTGATTCATCCTTTGAATGCCTTAGAGGGCCATCTTGATGTCCTAGCTTGCTTGAGAAGAATGATGAAAGAAAGAGGAGTGAGAAAATTAGATAAAATGAGAGGGAAAACCCTATATTTATACACAATTATGCCCTAATTCTCTGAAAATACCTCATCACAGGCCTACCTTAGGTCTTAAGGAATAAAAACCAAAGAAATTTAATTTTATTTTGATTTTTGGGCCAAATGGGACTAAGTCGCCACCAATGGTGACTTAGTCCACTTGGGAATTTTTAAGTGGATGTCGCGAATTGTGATAATTTCAATAATGTTTATCGAGTTCTTCTTCAACAAGACACTTAAGGCCTGTAAGTGTATAAAGGGGCCATTTAAAGCATAAGAAAGGTGTAAATATTGATGACAAGCCTAGGAAAGTGTGAAAGTTTGTTACAAGACTTTACAACACTTTGAAATAGGTCTTGGTAAGGTTATTTAGGTGAATTATGATATTATGGTCTTAGAAAAGAGTGGAGATGTGTTATAACACCTTACAACACCTTTACAAGATGTTAATAAATGCATTTTATTCAATTTGCAAGGGCCCAAGACCTAATGTGGATGTGTAAAACACCTCACAACACTAAATCAAGGCCTCATTAAGTCCAATTTGTCATAAATTATTCCCATATCAAGCAAAGTATACACTTTTTGGTGACACACTATAGACAAACTATCAAACAATTGCCAACTCTTCCAAGAAGATAGGAAGATGATTTGAGTCTTGAAAGCCTAACAAAAACAACCAACTACTCTAAGCAAGAATGCAAAAATCAAATAAGGATTCTACATCTTTTAAGAAGGTTGTTATAACATAGGAACATGCTCGACAAGGCGATCCTTTATCATAACTACCATCCCTTGTTGGAACATACTTCTTCCTTCTCTAGGTTTATTGAATGAAGGAAATTCCACATGGATACCTATGTCCATGTCCTCCAACCATCATCTTCAACACACTGATGTTCTAATCGATTGAACCCTCTGCTATATTGAACCATCACCCCTTTGTTGTAGGCTATAGATCCTTTTATTGCGGGTTGATAGGTCTTTGTGTTGCAGGGGTTAGTTTGATTTTTAAAGGCACATTTCATATTTAATAATTATAATTAATCAAGAAAGTATAGTAAATATATAGACATTTGAAATTCATGCATACATTCATTAATACAAAATATATCACCTTTAAATGATTTGAAATACTTGAAGGTATATAAAGGGTTTTGGTAATGTCTTTAAATCTTAGCAAAAATAAGATAGAAACACATGAAATTACAACAAGAAACTATTCAATTCTAAGGCTCATCATTTCCCCCCAACTTAACTTCCTACTTGTCCTCAATCAAGTCCAAGGTCATAGGTTATATTGTAATGTAGTGTCTCTATAGTCCATTGTTCTAGTTATCCTTGTTCCTTGCTTCAAGTAAAATCCTTTCTAATATGACATCTTTCTCCATCTAGCTTCCTATGTTGCATCTATCTTATATCTCCTTCTTGTCTAATGTGGAATATGAAACAAAAGAAGAGGAGGATGAAAAGCGAGAGGAAGCCAAGTGATTCCATTTTTAGGGTGACTATTATGTACTTATGTGCCCTTTTGACTACTACTACATAATTGAAGATGGAATTGAGTTCCTTATTTTTAAGCTCTGGCATAAGTTCCCTCCATATATCTTGAGAAAAGTTGAGTTCCTCTCCAATTGTCTCTAGTGCAAGTTCCTGGAACCTCTTGTAATCCTTCTCCCCACAATCCATTATTTTCATTTCCACCTCCTCTCTATCTATAAGGTCTATCCATTACTCCACCACTCTTTCTGGATCTTTTGATTCTTCACTCAATTGAAGAGGGAATGTTTTTTATCTTTCCTGGTATTCTTGCTGCAACTGTCCCCTTTGATGTTCATTTCAAATGTAAGAAGCTAATGCTCCAACTTGAACATCTCCCACAAACATAAGTGGGCTCTTGTAGTTTGATTAGGTTGTGTAAATAGAATTCACACAACTGATCTTGCATTTTCAATGTAGATTGCTGGAATACTTCTAAAAATGGTGTGGGTGTATTTAATAAAATAGGGAGATCACTAATTAGTTGGTTGAACTAAAAATTGAGAAATTTTTCTTGCAAAAATAGAGTATATACCTTGGCTAGAGGTCTACAACTCAATAATTGGACTATCTTGTTCGCCATTTCATCTGTCTTTACCTTCAATTTCTTGATCTTTGCCTCCTATTTATCAATTATTTTGATATGAGTTGACAATCACTTAGTTTTATCCTTCTCTCAATCTTTTTCCTTGTAGGATGATTCTCTTATTCTATTCCATAACTCATACCAAGTGTCACCACAGTAAGGGAATTAGGTGTCTTTGAGTATCCAATTGGGTCCATAGGTTTTTGAGTCCTTTTGTTCATTTCAACTATAGCCAATTGTGAGCTAATGTTTCTAAACCTAACCCTTGCTACTCAAATTTATGCAACTTCTTCTCTAATTCCTGAATTCTAGCGTCCATTCCATTTTCCCTTTGTTGATAAATTATAAAATATTAATTTAAATCTATAAAAACATTTTCTATATAATTTCTTCTCACAACCTTTCATTAAAAATAATAAATATTATATTTAATTATCTTATTAAAATTTTAAGAGAAATAACTAATATTTATATTATGGTATTGAAAATCTAATAATTAACATCAATCCATATAAGTTTCTCAAAAGGCCCAACAAAAAAAATTAACTTAAAAATTAATTAGATAGTCCAACTAGAAAACTACTCATTTAATTGATAATATTGAAAATATGTAAAATAGCAAGTTGATGGCTACAAACTTAACTAAAATCCAAATTTTGGAATAGGACCAAAAATGTTATAATACTAACATTAGATAGACATATACATTCATATCATTATACTCCAAAAGTTAACCTCAACATGGAGCACCACTTTTATGAGGGAAAAACCATGACATCTTGTCTTGAACCTACATCTTCATGATGGAATTGATTATCAAATATCTTTTTTTTTCAATTAGTGTGTTTTAACTCTAAAATAATCTATTCTTGTAGTGTCAAAAAATGTACACCTTTACATTTTCACACTATGTTTGCATCCCCTTAATTAAGCCTCTAATTGGCCCAATTATGCATTTAAAAGCCTAATTAATTTCATTTTCTGAAAGGGGAACCTACATTAAACAATTGCAAACATCAAATTACACATCTTGGAAAATTATGTCTTAGGTTTAGGACCTAGGACCCATTCGCCCAAGGGAAAATTAGTCCTCCTTAAGTTTAGGACCCCATTTTTTATATATTTTTGGTGGTATTTTCATGATCTAAATTCAAATTGAAATTGTCAATCTTTGATGTTTAATTATCAGGAAATTAGAAAATTACCTATAAATACAAGGTATTTTTATCAAATTCAAGTCCTAAGAAATCTAAGACTTCAAGAGATCAATCCTAAGAGCTAAGATTATTGTCAAGAGCATTAGAGAGCAAATTTACCTATCAATTATTGCAGTATTCAAGATCCTATCATGATGTCAAAGTTATTTGCATTCATGCATGTTTTTGGAGATAACATTGTGATGTAGGTTTCAAGTTTTCAAGCATCAAATAAAGTGTCAAATAAAGCATCCAATCAAGCTATTTCATGCAAGATCTAATCCTTGGAGTGATGTGTTAGACTTTAGTCCTCCAAGGGCAACCATTAAAGGGTTTGGTGAGTTGCAACAAGCTTGTGTTCATTCATCATTCCTTCCATTTATGATTTCATTTCATTTTAAGGTTTAATTACCAAAATAGGGTTTGACCAAGGTAAATCCTTATACACCAAAAATAAACATTTTTCTCCTCTTTGTGTGTTTGCAAATTTATAGGTGAAGAAGGATTGAAATTGAATCAAAAGTGCAATTTTGCAAAGTTGTCATCAAAGTTATCAAGACATAGAAACTCATCTACATGCTTTATTTATGGTCTTCCGATAGTCAAACCTAGAGAAATTAGAGCCTTAGATCCAACATCAGAAGACTGCAATGATTTTTTTTAAGAAAAAGATACAAGGACACATTCGCCTGAACATGACGCTTTATGACATTTTTGAAGCCGGGTACAAACTATCTTAACCTTCTCAGATCTATTGGTTAATGATTGTTTCTGATAAATTATTATCATAACACTTCACATTCCAAGTGATAGATCTCAAATATTGAATTACTAATGCACTTTTATTCTTCTCCCAAAACTACTTTTCATTCATATTTTACGGTTTTTTGTCATAAGGAAGAAGAGACCACATAGTGTCCCAAAACTTGGAGTTGAATCACCTTAAGGGTTGCAGGTCAATTCTAATTGCTTGTGGTACTATCCTTCTTCCTAATGAATTAGGAAAAGGTGGATTTGTGATTAGGTGGACACCCCTTTTTATGCTTTTTGGCATAGGTCCCTCATTTCCAGGTCTTCCTATTTCACCTCATTTTGACCACCACCTTTTTTCTTATGTTTCATTTTGGTGAACCTAACTTTGTACATCTTAATTTTTGATTTGGAGACATTCAAAAACTTGGATCTAGGTTTGCATTAGTAAGTTTTGCATTAGTGTGCTTTGTATTACATTTAGGGTTTATTTTTACATGTTTGAATCACTTGAACTCATAAAAAACAAAAAAATTGCATTCATTTTGCATAGATCTTGCATTGTGGTTACATCAAGAGTGTCTTTCAATCATTTAGATTCAATTTAGTTCAAAATTACATTCCAAAATTTGTCTCTTTGTTCAATATTTATCACTATTTGCACTTGCATTATGACACCTAAAACTAGAAAATTCTATCAGAAAATTCATTGTCTATAACTTGAAATAGAAAGTTCAAACATTAAACTAGAAAAAAAATTTGAATTTTTACAAACCTTGACCAAGGACTCGTTCACCCTTGGGTGATCCTATCCTTGTATAGGTGCTGTTTCAATTTTTTTGGATTTATTTTGTCTTTTTTACTTCATTCTATTCTACTATCAAATATAAATTTAAGTTTCAAAAAATAGAAAATTATGTACTTTCTTGCATTAAGTTCAATTGATCAAATTAAGCAACATTATTTTGAAATCAAAATTGGCATTAAGAAGACATCATTTTCAAGTTTTTGCATAGCATAATTAATAAATCATC
The DNA here is from genome assembly GCA_007258455.2 of Sequoia sempervirens. Classification (NCBI taxonomy): domain Eukaryota; kingdom Viridiplantae; phylum Streptophyta; class Pinopsida; order Cupressales; family Cupressaceae; genus Sequoia; species Sequoia sempervirens. The sequence continues at coordinate 171,989 of VDFB02256200.1, read as the reverse complement.
TTGTTTCAAATCTAAAAAGAGCAAAATATTTTTACATATTTGCATTGTGATTCACAACTTTAGGGTGTTCACTGCATTTTTCTAGTGCCTTTTGTCCATTTTGGGTACACTTTGGTCTGGTGAAACTTGTATGATCTTCATAACCTGGTGTCCTATTACCAATACTTTAGTGAGACGTAATTCAAGACTCACGTCATCCTGCACTAGTACATCCACCGTGGATCTTGAGTTTTCCAACTTTTTCACTCATAGTGTTGATATTAGTCAACCCATTATGGACCATAGATTTAATACCATATTTCCCATGACCACTTTACCCAAAACCAATGTGACTGATGTTGACATAATGGTTGCTAATGTCCCTCAAGAAAAGCTAAAACAAATGGATGAGTCCTTAGAAAAATTGCAAAACTTTGTGAGTGTTGAATACATTGCTAGTATTGTGATTCTTGTCATAGATAACATGAGGAAAATGCTTGATAATAAACAAGGAATAGAACTTGTGCATAGCCTAGCTCATATCATTGACAATCATGTTCCTACAATGACTAGTTATGCTCAAACTTTGGGGTACACTCAAAGTCAAGGTGGAAATCCAATTCCTCCTATAACTGTGGCCTCTATTTCTACATACACTCATCCAACTGTTACAACAACAAGGTAACCCACTAGCAATGTCAATACAACCTTAGGTATTTCCAGTAGGAATCCCTTTAGCTTTGTGAATTCAAATCTCATATCTCCTAACCCATCACCTTTCACAAACTTGAAATTCACTTGTCCTCCAAATACATATACACCTCCACCTTATTCACCTCCATCTCACAACACAACCAATGATTTCGTCGTTAACCATCTCTTGCAAAAAAATTCATCCCTTCAACAACAAATTTCCACATTAAACCAAAATCAAAATGGCAAACCTTCACAACATGTCAAAAGAAGCCCATTATCCTTGGAGATATTAAGAGCACAAATGCCACAAGGTACATAGATTCCTAGATTTGAGAAATATGGTGGTAAAGGAGACCCTAGCAACCATGTCTTGGCATACATAGCCTTATGTAGTGATTGCATTTTTTAAGATAAGCTCTAGGCTAAGATTTTCCCTAGGTCTTTGAAAGATATAGCCTTGGAATGGTTTTTATCTTTACCAAATAACTTAGTTAGTTCATTCAATGAACTTATTGGTGCATCAAGTGCACATTGGTCCCAAGATGACCTTAGCTAATTTAATAATTGTAAAATAAAGGATGGTGAAAAGATCACTTATTTTATAGCACAACACCAATTAATTTATTCACAAATCAACATTAAGATTCCAAATTTTGATCTTCAAAGAATGTTCATTGAAAATTTGCAAAACAAAATTCAAGACAAGCTTGGGATGATGAAATTTCCCTCCTTTACACATTTGTGCATGGCTCTTTGTGACTATTAGAATTTGACTAGTCATCGTGAAGCAAAAAATCCTTCTAACCACCATGATAAATTTGAATCCATGCCCCATAACAATTTCCAACCATTCAAGAAACACAATAAGATCTTTTTATAGATAAATCCACCCCAAACAAGTCAACATGTTGAGTTTCAAGTGGCTGCAATAAAAACAACAAATCCATATCAATTCAGAGAGCGTAATAGACAATTTACGTTGTTACTCAATACCCTCTCCATTCCATAATGTTACAACTTTTGGGTAAGAACCACATTACCTTACCTCTCATTAGAGCCCTTGATACCACTAAGCCTTTACCTCTAAACTACAATGCCAATGCCTTTTGCCATTATCACCGATAAAATGAACATGATACAAAACATTGTAATCATCTTAAACATATTGTGCAAGACCTCATTGATTCTAATCACATCCAAATTGGTGTTCTTAATGATCAAGGAAAATAAGTCTGTTGCCCCACCCAACCAAAATTTGCAAATTTGTACTAATCCCATGCCAAATCATCACATCTCTTTTGTGAAAGCTAATGATGCCAAGAACGATGTGATGAATGTAGACATGACTGATGATAACAAGAGTGATAATGAATACAATATAGATACTATGGTTGGATTCATTGGTATTCAACCTCGTTAGGGCCAAACGAACTTGTCTATGAACATTGCTTTCTCAAAAAATGACATAATCAAACGTGCACCTGATGGTCCTCTTTACATCACCAAAAGAATCAATGACAAGCCTACTAATGGGATATTAATTGATCATGTGTGTGTAGAGAATGTAATCATCAAGTAATTCTTGTTTGTGCATGCACTTTATCAAGATTCTTATGAACAATTGAAAGAATGGATCAAAACACATAATGGTTTTTATTTCCCTATGATAGGTTTGATCACTCTCCCATTATAAGTTGGACTGAAACAATTGAATGTCTCATTCTCCATGATCCTGACGTTAGACTAATTCCATGTGAATCTTGGTTATCCATTCCTACACTCCATGGATGCCATCTCATCGGTAGTGCATAAATGCTTAAAATTTCCATTTGGAAATGACATATTTACTGTGCATCATAGTGGCTTTAATCATGTGTCTTCCTGTGGGAATTTCTCATTGGATTTCTTTTGGCCTGAACCCATGGAGCCTATTAAGCTTCGTGAGGAATTATTTTTCAAATCTTATCAAAATTTTGAAAGGTAAAGCACATAGTAGAATTATCCCTTAGGAACATGCCTCAACCCATGATTGAGCCTCCTATTATTGATGAAGCCATGATTGAACCAAAATCCCTTCCAAGTAACTAAGACCAATCCATGACAAATCCTGTGCCTATTTCCTATAAAAGAACAAGAGATAACCATATAAGTCCCATTGTGCCTCTTAATATCAAACAAGTTTATAAAGCTAAAGAGAAATTGGTTGAAAAACCTTCCATGGTTCCTACCGTTCCTCCCTTGCAGGAAGAAAAGAAACAAATGGTTGATAAACCCGCTCCTACACAATCACAACTCAAAAATTGTGCAAGAAGAAACATAAATGCTAAAGAGTGTAGGCATATATGTTGTGCTATTGCTCGTCAATTATAAGAAAATAAAAAAATAGAAAATCAAGATCAAACACCAATTGAGAAAAAGCATGATGATTCTCCAACTTCGCCACAACAACAACATGAAACTTCAATAAACATCATAATTAGGCCTCTCATTATGATTAACATGGATGATGATGATGATATTGCTAAGATTGATGAGGAAGTGCATAATGAGATGAATTTATTTTTTTCCTCTTCCATGATCTTAGAGGATAACAACTGTGATGATCCTCCTAACAAGAGTGACTCACCATTTTTTGAACATGTTGATGGCCCTAGCATGACACTTGTCATTGTCCCTTTGGCTAGTTGTCCACCTTTCACATATAATGAACAATATTGAGATGTAGATTCCTTGCTATAGGTTGACTCGCATGTTCGATACTAGTCTTTTCTTTATTTTCTTTTTATGTTCTTTGTGATTGCATGTGCATAATGTCATCCCTTGTATAATGCTGCTTGGTACGTCTTTATATGTTTGTGAGCCTAATTAAGAAGACCCTTGTCACTTCATTGATACAAGGATACAAAGGAAGTGAATTTGTTGTGACATTCTTCTATTTTTATCTTCATTCTTCTATATGTCATACACCTTTATCTTTTTATTTGTCTTATGTTTTCCTTTTGGGGATGAAGCAACTATTTGAGACATTTAGGTCTCTTCCATGTTGACTCAAAATATATTTTTTGTTTTCTCTCTCTATGTGTCATTCTTCCTTTGTGCTCATTGTTCCATGAGTCATTTGGGGAATGATGATGATTCCAAGCTCTATTATATCACTGTAGCAAAGACAAACACTGACCCCAAATCTATGGATCCCTTATCTGTTATCTTAGGATTTCATATGGGGGGAAACCTCCCTTTCATGATGGAGTTCTACTTGGAAACATATGTTTCGCATAGGGCTTTCCAAATAAAGTTCTCATGTATTGGAATTTGTTGTGTTCTAATTTAAAGTAATTGTTCACAACATGGTATTTAGTAATTTCTTTAAAGTGAGGGCATACACATCCCCGCTCATTGTTTGTTTCGAAGTGTGGTCTTCTTAGTTGTGACATCGGGTTTTATGTCCTTCAAGAGCATGACCTTTCTTGGCATATGGAATTCCTCTTAGTGGTAATGCTATGGCTAGAATTCCCTAAGTTGTGAATCTTTTATCCTTGACTAGTCCTCTCTTGGTGACATTAAGCATGATGTTCCCTAAGGCACGAGACCTTTCATGAACTAAGCCAAACCCCTTTGACTATCCTAAAAATAATTAAGGGCCACCAAGCATAACATAACTTGCTTGTTAGTGGAGCCTTTTTATTTTTCATGAGTGTCTAACATAATGCAACTTGCTAGCCTTGTGGAACCTTTTTTTGTGGCACCTTATCAAATTTATCAGGAGGTATAACTTTTAGTATGGTTGATTTATGGTATCTTGTAGACTTGACATGACTTTCCCATCAACCACCTTTTTTGGGGCTCACCTAGTCGATATCAAGTTTCACTAGCCCTCATGAGTATATTTTGTTTGCATAGTGGACAACAGTTTTTCACTTGTGAACATTTTTTTATGGACAAAAGCACAACCACGGATAATCCATCTTTATTTTCTTTATTTTTTCATTAATTTTGGCATTGCATGATTGTGCATCTCGTGTTGCTATTGTAGGAAAGTGTCTCTTTGGGCCTTTGTTGGTTTTTCATGGGATCTTGATCCTAGGGCTTGATCATCCTCCCTGAACCTTGTGATCCTATCTTTCCAACAGTGGTACAATTAGACCTCTCTTGACATATATTTATCTACTTTAGTGTAAATATGAGCACAAGTTCATACTCTTTGTTGGCCTCCTACAATGATTTAACAACTAAGCCCTTACAACTGTGATTCAAAGATTGGATATATAAACTAAATAGCCATTCAATCATCAGGAAGGTGCATTTAACTTGTCAATCCAAGGATGTGAACTTGAAATGGATCAACACAGTATGTGCACTAAGGATCCCAAGTAGCCATATTCATTCTACAACTAAGAAAAACATAATGCTGAAGGTAAATTGCTTAGAAGGAAATAACATAAGTACTGGACATCAACCAACAACTATGCTAAGATGAAATGCATGACAGAAATGAAAATCTGAGCAAAAAAATAGGAAACTACTTTGTCTACTTTGGATGCACGAACAGTCACATAATGGAATTCTAGTGGCTGCAGGAACAATCACTGCCAAATTCTTAACTGATTACTAAACAAAAAGTAATAACTAAACTAAGGACAAAATGCTCACCAAGTGGGCCCCCTTGGATGAGTATCCTCTAAAACTAATGTAAACTCAGATGCACAGACTTACAACTTCATCTTATTCATTGAAAAACATGAGTACAATAGAGCAGTGTAACTGTATTACTGAAAACTAAGAATGCAAGTACATCATCAGATCGTGCAACCTTTTGAGAAGGAGCATCCAAATCTTATTTATAGGAAAAGAAGTGACTAACTAAGCAAGGCAGTCAACTCCACAAATTGGGAGGAAACCACCTTAGGGAAAGCAGAGAAAGTGGTGAGGCAGTTATGCATGCATGGAATCTGGTTAGATGTGCTTGCCTCAATGCAAATTTAGCATAATAGTAGCACCTATATTCGCTCAACATCGATAAAGATCATTTACAAGGTGGTTATAACTCGATTTGCATGAGGAATCTCCCGCCATCGACCTCTTTGAATGATTTCCTTTGTTGACCTTTGCATGACCACTTTTTTAGCCATCATGGTGAATGACCGACTGGCAGAATCTTCTCAATCTAGTGGCCTCAAATCATATCTGCATGGAAATATTAGTACACACAATAATCACATATCTATAACTATCTTAAAGAAAATTCATTAATCCACATCTAGAATTAACACAGATAGTCCATATAACATGTCAATTTCATTAAAGATTTACAGAGATAAGATTAGGCCCAATGTCTATGGTTTCAAGAAAATATCAACATTCAAACATCAAGGTTCATGACAATTTTGATCATAAATTCTACCAAAATTAAACCATAAACTAGACTCATCATCCCCCCCAACCTAAGGTTTTTTTGGTCCTCCAGTAGGGGAAGGGTTGTTCTTCTACTTAGGCAAAGCCCTAAAATTTGCAACCACCAATTGTCCCACATCAATGGTTGTTGTGCGTGAATCGGGATCTCAATAGAACCCTTGTTGTCTGTCCGATTGGTTCCATCTTTGTCTCTCTGCAACAATATCATAGTTGTAAAAATTGTAATTTGGCACGGGCCACATTAGGATGGGTGGCTAAAAAGTTAGTGGAACCTTTTTTTCTCCCAATCTATATATATCTGTCAATTCTTTTAAGTGCTACAACATAGTTCTGTATAGAGTCGGGCTCAGATTGCTTTAGCTCATCAGTTAGGTTGTTCCATCTTTGTGACAGGTATCTCTTCATTGTTTCCTTTTTTGTTTTTTTCCACCACCTCATATTCATTGTAAATTGCTTCTATCCAAGGCATAATCCTATTACCATAGCTAGGTCTGAGAAGCATTCTACGCCACTCCCTGTAAATGTCCCTTGGATTTCCTGATTCAGCCCTAATGGGTAGAGGGATGTTGGATTCCAATTGCTTATAAGCCCCATATTGTTGTCCCCAACTAATCTTATTTTGTACCTAGGACATAATTTCCCTTAATTGGACATCCTCAACAATATATAATAGTGGATTCCAATCATGGTCTTGACTCACAACATAATTGTGCAAGTAAAATTCACACAACAAATTCTTTTCATCTCACAGGAAACAATCCGATAAGCATTGCAAAATTCAATAGGATTCTCAATAGAAGGGTTCAAACCTGAGACAATCCTTTCTAGCTTAAAAGAAAGATATTTCTCCTTCAAATGCAAAGCATAGACCCTTGGAGGGGCCCTACATTCTACTATCTGGGGTACCAAGGCTGTCATATCATCCACCTTCTTCTTTAAAGTAGCAATTTATGCATCCTTGTCTGCAATCTCCTCATCTTTCTTTTGAATTTTCTTCTTAAACTTATGTTTCTCTTCTTTCCATTCTTCCTCTCTTCTTTGCATTTCTTTCCATAAATGCATAGCTACCATGTGCATTGAAAAAGAAGGGGGGTTATGTATTCCTACCAGCATTTTTCTTGACACTTATGCTTGCTCTTCATATAGTACCAATTGTAGGAATTCAGGTTGTTTAGTCAATTCCAACTGCAGGGCCTCTTGTTCATGTTTTTGCTTATGCTGCAGGAGCTCTTGCTATAGGAAATCCTAATTTTCCTCATACCCTTATTCTCAACTTGTTCTACAAAATCAGCAAGATCTACCAGTGTTATGTTTGTTGCTTTCTCAAATATCTCCTCTTCCTCGACATTCACCTGCCCTATTGGAGCTTCTATGTCCCTCTATGATATTTCTCTAGACTTAGGGCTTTCCTATGGAGGCATATCAAAGGCTGGCCCGACTAGTCTTGATTTCTTGGGAGGGATTTCATGTTTTTCTTTGGTTGCAGGATGAACAGTGTCATCCTTCCACTTCCTAGAGCTTGGTACTTCTTTTTCTGCCAGCTACTTTTTAGCTTTTCCTTTTCTTATTTTTGCTTCTCTCTTTTGTGCCCTAGTTTTTATTAGGATGCCAAGTGGAACATCATCATCAGAATCTAGGGAGGAACTTTCTTTTTCTGAGTGCTCTGTCTTAGAAGAGCTAATATCTATGGTTTGTTCTGCTACAAGAGGGTTTGCATTAGGGCCTGCGCCAGAGGTTGAAGCACTAGGAGTGGCTTCAATCACACTCAATCTCCTGCTAGACCTATAGGGTTGAGGTAAAACCCTAGTTCGCAAATGCTCTGGTCTAATTTGATCAATATTTATGAATTATTCCCAAGTCATCTCAGATACATCACACAAAGACTTCTCAACTAACAATTTAATCAAACAATGGTGGGAAATAGAATTATCCCTACCTTTCTGAGTCTCGGCTACCATGATTGAAAGAAGGTGGTAAAGGACGCTCAACACATTCATCCTCTTCCCGTGCCTCATGTGATTCAAGAGTTTAAAATGCACAGAATTTAGATTTGACTAGCATCCTTCATAGGTGATATATTTTATGACATGAACAACTACTTGCTTCCATGGCTTTGACAGAGAGGTTCTTTTTGCACCTTGTTTTTCCATGCTCGATGGAGAGTCTCCAAGTTCTATAAATTTGGCCCTAGTTGACTTGGCGTCTCTGGAAGCAGGGTAATTTTCACCATCGATAGGAAACCCTATAACCTTTGCAATTATTTCTTTGGTAGCCAATACTTCCAGCCCTTTCACCATGGCTTTTCCCTTAGACAATGTCTGGGAAAATTCTAATGCAATGTCTTCATTAAAACCATTTAGCTTCATGAAATAGTCTAACCAGCCACAATTTCTGAATTCAACTTGTGAAGGTGCATCCTGCAGTAATACGTCATGAACCGCGGGTTCATTCCTGATTAACCCACCTCCCATTGTCTGCAATCAACAATCACTCTGCAAATTTTCCTTTCTACAATACTACCAAATTTCCAACGCCAATGTCGCCTAAATTTTTCTTTTCTGTTTTACCTTTTCTTTCTTTCTATTTTTCCTTTTGGAAACTTAAGATCAATAATGACAGTAAAAAAATAATAAAGGAAGGTTATGATGGAGAAAAATGGTGGTGGTAGTTGGTATCACCTCACACGTACGATCCATCATCTTACATAGAATTCAAATTGGCTCAATTTAAATTTTGCTAATGTAGACTAGAATGGATTAACACATGGGAAAAATACTCACATCTTCCCCCCAACCTAAATTTGAGCATGAGTTCTCACATGCGAGGTGGTAAGGATGATTTGATAGGGACAGGGAATAATGACATGCTATGGTGAACATCCATATTAATTCACAACAATTAGATGAATGCACTAAAGATAATTAATAGATAGAAATTAATCCACTCATACTTGGATTTGTGGAAGATTCATTGCAAAGACTGTGGAGAAAGTACCGGTCGCCTTTTAAGAAATAAGTTGAGCAATTAATGAAAATGAGGTGGAATGAGGTGAAGTGGAATGAAGTGAAGTGATGGAAGAGAGAGAAAGGTGGAGATGTATGGGTGGATGGGTGGATGGGTGAAGAAGTTGACTCCCATAGAAATGGAAGTCTTTATTATGGTAAGTATGTTACCTAATTTTTCACCCTCAGGCTCAATCAGACAAGACATCTTTTTGCAGATGTTCATAAGGGCTAGATGGATGTTTCCATTGAGGGTTACTTCATGCATATGATGACATTTCATAGGGGATTTAGTTGAGAGGCCTACTCTGTTGGAAAAATGCCTCAATATTCTACTCCCAGCCTCCATTAGAGCCAGGTCGGCATGACATCTTCACTATCTGGCCGACTGGCTGCTTGATCTTGTCCGATTTGAACAGGTCGTTGTGACCCAGTTTTTGTCCTGTCGAACAGAGTTGTAGAGCCTATTACTATAACATTGAGGCCTCGGTGTGAACTCCTATCACATGGATTTCTCTAGCTGATAGGCCATTCAATCATGAGCTCAGGGGGACTCATGGTGACCAAGGGCTTCAAGGTAACTTCCAGCACTTGGTAAAGGGTCCCAGCGAATGGTCGGTGTCTCATCGATAAGAAAGATAGCTTGCCGTAAAGCAAGTCTTTCGGTATAACAAAGCACACTCAGAGAGACATCCAGGCGATAAGAGAACGTCCCCCTGACTTAAAGATCCTTCGGCGTAACAAAGCATTCACCGAAATGTCCTGGCGATAAGGTGGGGTCTTGCCGACAGTGCTTTATCAAGAAGTCTCGGCGACCTGGGAGGTCTCAATGACTTGAAAAGAGGCTCAGCAAGATGGAAGGGCTTGATATAGAGTCTCGACGAACAGAGACGGTCTTGCCGAATGAAAGGAGGCCCCACCAAAACACAAGAGGTCTCGCCAACAGTTAAAGATGTCGCCCGGAGGTCCTGCCGACAATGGGAAGTCCTGGCGACATACAAGGTGTTATCGGCAAAAATCTCACCAAATAGTGGAGCCTCGAAATGAAAAGGGTCTAGCTGAAGAGATAGAGTCACATCGAGACGAGATGCTCTCGACATAGGTTGAACCCTTCGGCAAGATGTCTTGTCGAAGGGTAAAGGTCATGCCGAAGAAATAAAGGAGACAGCGTCAGCAAAGGAAAGAGAGGTCACCGACTATCTTGACGAATGAAGGGTCACCAAAAGTTATAAAGCTCGACATAAGGTCCTGTCGAGGTGGTGCAGTCTTTTTGAAGGAAGAGAAGGTCTCAGCGACCAAGGAGGAGTCTTGGCGAAACGAAGTGAGCTCGGGCTGACAAAAGGAATTCGGAAAAAGGTCTTAGCAACTCATGGATGTCCTACCGACTCGATATAGGATCTCATCAAAGAATGCAGGGCTCAGTGGAGCAAAATGCGTCGGGGTGACATCGGTGTACTCTGGCCGATATGGTTTGTAATATCAAGATGGAGGAGACTTCGGGAGGAGGCTGTACACTCGGTATGATGTCTTACCGATGAGCGATTGTCTTGGCGACCACTGAGAAAACTTCGGTATGAGTTCTGAAGCTTGATAAAGACTCATCGATATATCCATGCTGTGTCGATAATTTCAGATGACATAATCGCATTGGCAAGACACTTTCAGTGTCTCGCCGAGATGTGTTTCTTTTCAAAAGAGTTTCAACCACCTGCAGAGCCTGTGTGGAATACGCTCGACAAACCATGAGGAGCTGAGACAATTTGTGGCAGTCTGATTAGGATCAAGGATGTCAATGGAATGAATGCAACACGTATCTGTTGTGAGCTTAGGGCATTCAAAGCATTCAACCGAGGTGGTTCAAACAGGACACGATGCCAGGATCAAAATGAATGCGGTGGTTGTGGAAAGATCAAAAGGTTTCTCTAGGTAGTAGCTCTCCATCGACACATACAACAGGGACACGCAGGGTTCTGCATTAACTCAATCGAAAAGATCTGAGGAGAGATAGATCTTTCCAGGGCTGGATATTTTGTAAGCCCTAAGGGGCTGACACATTTAGATATATAAGGCTTTTTTTCCTTTTTGTAAGTAGTTGGAGTAATGCATCCAGAAGAGTTAGTGATTTTTAGCTATCCTTCCTCAACTGATGTATATTTTGTAACTCAAATCAGAAATCTGGAATGCAACGCAGAGTTTACCTTGGAAGCTAGTGTTCATGTTTGTACTGTTCTCATTTCTGTATCTTTCTTTTGATTATGCAAGTCTTTAACTGTGTTTTATAAATTTTGCACTTATATCTTAGAGCTGTAAAATTAATCTTTCCTTCCTTAGATGTGCATGTAGATCGAACCTATTAAGATTGATGCATAAGTCTAGAAGAAATTGTGTTGAGCACATAAAACATTTACAGTTAGGTTTCCTAGTGTATGTTCATCCTGTTTTCTTTTCAGAATTCCTCATCATTTCGGTGTATCATCTTAGATTTAAATCTTTATTTTATGCATTCCTTCTTCCTTTTTCCCCACAAGATTCAGTAGTTAGGTGACACCAAAGGAATTCGGCCTTCTCCGGAGGTTCATTTCAACTATAGGTGACCCATAGCCTTGAAATGATCCCATGTTGCTCTAGAAAGCTCAGTTTTTACAGCTTTGCATAGGGTGCATTTCTAGGTGACAACAATTTTTGGCACACCCGGTGGGACTGTGAACTAAATTGAACTGTTGGTTTAGTATGCAACCAGTGAATTTCAGACTTTATAGAAGTCCTTTGGCATACTTGGTGACTCCACAAAGAAGAAGAACCCCAGAAATTAGTGCCTTCTATAGTTTATGAGAAAAGTTCAGACTAGAGGCAGTTCAAGTCCATTTGAATATTTGCAGTTATCACCACCAAGAAGGAAAGGCAGAGCAGTAGAGAAAAGAGGAACAACAATTATCTATTCTAGAAGAACTCAGTCTACTCCTCCATTAGCGGGGTCTCATTTTACTATACAAGTAAATCCAATTTAGCTACCTCCAATGGTCACTCCAAGGAATCAACCCTTTGTCACTTTCAATAGAGGCAACCCTTTGAAATTGGCATAGCACAACAACATCCCAATGGCAGCCTTAAAGAGTCTGCCAATTTTTACAGGGGAAGATCAAACTACTCCAATTGAACACATGAGAGATGTGGCTTCATTATGCGGAGTCCATCACATAACCCAAGAGGATGTTGCAGTTAGATTACTAGCTGCTTCACTGAAAGGAAGAGCTGTGTAGTGGTATAGGAGCTTACCAGTCAGTTCAATTGCAACATGGGATGAATTTGGAGACAAGTTGCATAAGCAATTTCAAGATAGATTTGACAACTTATCTCTACTGGAGCAATTGACTACAATCAAGAGGGCTCCACAAGAACAAATGAATGATTTCAATTTTAGATTTTAGAGAACTTGGGATAGGATCCCTGCAACGGTGAGGCCACCTCTAGAATACACATTTTTGTATTTCTTGAGGGCTCTGAACAACGATATAGCTATCATGATATAGTCAATGGGAGGAGTGTCCTTGCCAGATGCCTTTGAAATAGCTATCAAAACTGAAAAATTAATTCAAGTTGGTAAGCTAGCTCCCAGGCCACCAATGCCTATATTTCCAGAGATTCATGTGAACATCCCTTTGCAAATACCTCCTTTCACACCTCTACCAGCAGTATCAACATTGCCAGCTACTGTTCTAGCCATTGATAGGCAAGAAGGTGTTGCGTCAGGCTCATCACAAGAGTTACAAGAGATCAAAAGTCTTTTACAGACTTTTGGTAACAAGTTGGTGAACTTGGAAAAGAAACAGACCTATTTCAGGCCTTATCAACAACAGAATCAGGCCTCAAGTTAGCATTTTCAAGGTCAGCAGTAGCAATTCCAAGGGAATAGATAGCAGTATCAGAGCAATTATCAGGGCCCAAGATAGAGTGTGAATACAAGACCTTTTCAGGCCTATGCTCTAGCCCCTGTTAGTGTGACCAAAGAGCTGGTTCCTATCCAAAACAACTTAGCAGCAGACTATGAGTGGTGCTACCCTTGTAACCAGCCCCACAATCAAGCCACTTGCTCCAACTGACTGATCAACCAGGCACTTATGGTACAAAATGCTTCAGGTTCGCAGTAGGGTGCAAGCAATGATGCATCTTCACAACACCAGGACCAATTTAGCAATGATACAACCTTGCTTAAGTAGCAAGGTCAAGATTTTTGTGGGTTGAATGAAGATAGTTCTCCAATTGCAGCTAACACCAGGGAAAAGAAGAGAGCTTTCGAGCTTAGTCAAGAGGCTGACAAAGGAAAGGCAGTGACTGCAGAACCATCTACATCTCGAGTGGCTTCTATTTGGCAAAGACATCAGCAACTCCCGGACAAGGAGCAGTTACACCCGCAAGCTGATCATACTAGTATAAAGGTACATCCTAAAGTAAATCCAATTGTACCTTATAATATCCTTGATAGTATGAGAAAAATGAATGTTACAATGTCCATGTGGGACTCATTATCAATCCTAGGTCAAAAGGATATGTTACAGTCAACCCTATCAAGATTGAAAATGTTTGATGAATTTGAGCCCCCAATAGGTCAGGTTAGAGCCGTGTTAACAAATAATTCCTAGGGAAATGATCAACAGCCTCGCATAGGGACTAAAAAGGGAGTTAAACCACCTTCTTTCTACGTGTCAGTGATTATTGGTGATAAATTAGTCCACAACTGTATGGTAGATAGTGGAGCTAGTAGCTCCGTGATGCCAAAATAGATTGCTAACAAACTTGGACTAAAATACCAGCCTTTAGAGAAGGGAGTGATCCAATTGGATGGTACTTCAGTTAATACTTTGGGTATTATCAAGGATTTAAATCTCACCCTCCATGCTTGTCCAAATTTTTTAGTCCCTCAAGACATATGTGTCATAGACCTTCCACCTTTCTTTTCCTTGTGTTTATCTAGAGACTTTATAGCCAAAATAGGTGGTTATGTATCAGCTGATTGGTCACATATGTTATTTAGAACAAGATATGGAACCAAGGTTACCATTAAATCTGAAATATTGGCCAAGGATCACATTGAGCCATATAACCTAAGTCCCTTTAATGCTATCCCAACTGCTGCAAACACAAATTGTGTCATTTTTTTTGACAATGAACTAGCTGCTGTTCAAGAACTCCAATTAGAAGTTGTTCTTGACGTGCTGCTGCATGAATGGGCAGTTGAGAACATATTGGACAGTCCTAAGGACCTCATTCAAGATGTTGGTATGGGAAACTATGTCATTCTTGAGCCTGACACAAAGATTCCAAACTTGGAGAAAGATGCAAATCAATTGTTGCAACCACTAAATGGACTCTAGGAGATGTTCTTCGATGGTTCCAGAAGTAGGAATGGGGCAGGAGGAGGTGCAATTTTTATTTCTCCACAAGGTGATAGGTACTACTCTGCATTCCATTTTTCTTTTGCATGCTCCAATAACACTACTGAATATGAGGGCCTTGTTCAAGGTCTAGAGTGGGCAAGAAAGAGGGGAATAACCAACTTGAAAGTTTATGGGGACAATGAATTAATTGTTAATCAAGTAAGGGGCTTGAATGTTGCTAAAAATGACACATTAAAGTTTTATAGAAATAGAGTGTGGGACATGTTCGAAGTTTTTGATGCTTTTAACTTAGTGTCTATCCTAAAAAATTAGAACAAGCATGCTGACAAGCTTGTAGCCATTGGAGCACAGTTTGATATTCTGAATGACATTAGGAAAGAGAAGGTACAACGGTATGTGAAGGTTGTGGTTAGACCATCAATTCCTGATAACAACATTCACCGGCAAGTTTTTGACAGTGATGAACAAATTCTTTCCTTTTTGCTAGAAGATCATTTCTCCATGGTGAATCAAGCAAAACTCAAGTAGCGGTATGGTGACCAAGTCATATAGCTAAAGAAAAATAAATTACCCAAAGGCCTTGTTACCTTAGAGTTGATTTTCAGTACTGATGATCAGTTTAAAAAGGGTATAGTTGGCTTGCAAATCAAACAAGAACATTACGAAGAGCTGGAGATTTTCAAAGGTAAACTCCTCAAGATAGGAAAAAATTTGTTCACATGAAGATAAACAAGCTTTTGTTGCTTTATGTCAAGAATTCTATGATGTCTTTGCCTGGGAATACTCAGACTTGAAAGGGTTTGATCCCCATATTGGTCAGCACACAATTGAGTTAGAACTTGATGCTAAGCCAGTAAGACATAAACAAAGGCCCTTGAATCCTAAACTTGAGCCTCTAATGATTAAAGAGCTGACTAAACTAGTTGAGGGGGGTATTGTCTTTCCTATCAAACACACTTCATGGGTTTCTAACCTTGTACCAGTTAGGAAGAAAAGTGGCGAAATAAGGCTTTGTGTAGACTTTAGGGATCTTAACCGAGCATCTTTGAAAGACCACTACCCATTGCCCTCCATGGAATGAATCTTGCAAGAGGTTTCTGGTTCTGAAAGATTTTCCTTATTAGATGATTTTTTAGGGTATAACCAAGTGCTGGTTAAAGAAGAAGATCAATTCAAAACTGCTTTTACAACTAAATGGGGCACCATGGTGTACAAAAGGATGCCTTTTGGTCTATCTAATGCTGGTGCCATGTTTCAGAGGGCCATGAACATGGCATTTCAAAAATTGATCAACAAGATTATGTTGATTTATTTGGATGATATTACAGTTTATTCCAAAAATGTTGATGAACATTTGTTACATCTTAGGTGAGTTTTTGAAAAATGTAGAGTTTGGTATCTCTCTCAATCCAAAGAAGAGTATCTTTACTGTTCATGAAGGGAAATTATTAGGACACATAGTGTCAAAGAAAGGAATTACTATTGATCCTGAGAGAGTCAAGGCCATACTTGAGTTGCCACTACCTAATCACAAGAAGAGTCTTCAGAGCTTTCTGGGCCAGATCAACTTTCTAAGAAGATTCATCCCTAATGTTGCAAACCTGTTACAACCTTTAACAGCTATGTTAAAGAAAAATGCAATTTTTAGTTGGACAAAGGATGCCAAGAATAGTTTTGAAAAGGTCAAGGAGGCCTTAGCAGCAGCTCCTATGCTGGTAAATCCCAATTTTTCTAAAGATTTTTATTTGTATGCTTATGGTAGCACAAGTAAAATTTCTACAATATTGGTTCAAAAAAATGAAAATAATTTAGAACAACCAATAGCTTTTTTCAGTCAAGGTTTGGTCGATTATGAACAAAAATACTCCTTTGTAGAGAGGCATGTTCTTGCTGTGATCAAAAGCCTAAAGAAATTCAAGCCTTTGGTCTCTCATAATAAAATTCATATCATGGTGGCACACTCAAGTGTGAAGGAATTCTTATTGAATAAGGATATGAATGAAAAAATAGCAGTGTGGATCACTAGGGTCATGGAGTACGATGTAGATATTAAGATCACCAAATTGGTTAGAGGCAGAGGTCTCTATGAACAACTTGCTACTAGGTCAAGCAGCATAAGTGAACTAGAAAAGGATGTTATCCTTGCTAATACAAATGAGTTTCAGAATGCTTAAGATGATGTACCTCAGGATGCTCAAGATGATGTACCAATAGGGACAACCAATTGGGTTCAAGATATGATCCAATTTTTACAAATTGGTGAATGCCCATTAGGATTAAATAGAGCTAAAAGGAGATACTTTAGATTGCAGTCCGTGCCATATGTGCTGGTAAATAATGTTCTCTTCAAAAAGGATCTAAACGGTGTCCTATTAAGATGCATTCACAGTCACCAAGTTGAGGAGGTACTTCATGAATTTCATGATGGAGCTGCAGGAGGTCACTTTGCTCCTAGAACTACTACCTGGAAAATCATGAGAGCTGGTTACTACTAGCCCAGCTTGTTCAAGGATGCATATGCCTGGTTGAGAAAGTGTATCAAATGCGCTCTATTTTTAGGAAAGGAAAAGTTTCCAACTATGCCCCTACATCCAATTCAAGTGGAGCAGCCCTTCATGAGATGAGGCATTGATTTCATTGGTCCAATAAATCCACCTTCCAGTACTGGTCACAAGTGGGTACTTAAAGCCACTGACTATTTTACAAGGTGGACAGAAGCGGTAGCTTTGAAAGAAGCAAAGGAGTCTTCAGTTTTGAGCTTCTATGAGGATATAGTCACTAGGTTTGGAGTTCTTGACTCCATCATATCTGATAATGCTCTTGCATTCACGGGTTTAAGAGTAACTGACTGGGCTGTCAAACATGGAATTCATTTGAATACATCTTCAAATTACTACCCCTAGGGTAATGGTCTGGCTGAAAGCGCAAATAAGAACCTAATCAGGATCATCAAAAGAACCATAGAGGATAATCAAAGGACCTGACACATCAGTTTAAAGAATGCACTTTGGGCAGATAGAGTCACCCCTAAGAGGTCTGTTGGTGATTCACCATATATGTTGGTCTATGGCAAAGAGGAAAGATTACCCCTATCTGTGGAACTTCCAGCTCTAGACATTATTCACCATTTGGAGATGCTTGAGGGATAGGACCCAATGTCTATGAGGTATCCAAAGCTCATGGAGCTCGAAGAATCAAGGGACAGAGCAGTGAAAACTTTGGAGTATCATCAGCTCCATACAAAGAAGACATTTGACAAAAGGGCTACAACAAAGTCTTTTAAGGAGGGAGACCTCGTGCTTAGGTGGGACGTTCTTAAAAGAAGACCTGGTCATCACACTAAGTTCGACAATATGTGGACTGGTCCATTTATTATCACAGGCTGTAAGGAGCACAATGCATATCAACTGGCCACAACAAAAGGTGAAGTGCTTCCTATCCCGGTTAACGAGATACACCTCAAGCCCTATTTCCAATTTTGACAGGTCCATCTATTTTACATATTAGTTTAGGCTTTATGTTTTTCATAAGCGTTGTTTCAACACATTTTTTTTTCTTCTTTTTCAGTTTCCCCTATTTTTTTGGCAACCTGTTATGACTCGTGGATCTCGGGGAGTTGATGCCATGTGCAAGAATGATATTTTGTTTGTTTTCTGAGTTTCTAATGACTCCATACCCAATGGACAAGTTGTAGCTACTGGTTTTCATGTTTAGCAGGAAAACATCCTGCAAAGGTCGCCAGAAATGTTACCTAATTTTTCACCTCAGGCTCAATCAGGCAAGACATCTTTTTGCAGATGTTCATAAGGGCTAGATGGATGTTTCCATTAAGGGTTACTTCATGCATATGATGACATTTCACAGGGGATTCAGTTGAGAGGCCTGCTCTGTTGGAAAAATGCCTCAATATTCTACACCCAGCCTCCATTAGAGCCAGGTCGGCATGACATCTTCACTGTCTGGCTGACTAGTTGCTTGATCCTATCCGATTTGAACAGGTCACTGTGACCCAGTTTCTGTCCTGCCGAATGGAGCTGCAGAGCCTATTTCTATAACATTGAGGCCTCGACATGACCTCCTATCGCATGGATTTCTTTGGCCGATAGGCCATTCAATCATGAGCTCTGGGGGACTCATGGTGACCAAGGGCTTCAGGGTAACTTTCGGCGATCGGTAAAGGGTCCCAGCGAACGGTCGGTGTCTTTCCAATAGGAAAGAGAGCTTGTCGTAAAGCAAGTCTTTCAGTATAACAAAGCACACTCAGAGAGACATACCGGCGATAAGAGAAAATCCCCCAGACTTAAAGATCCTTCGGCGTAACAAAGCGTTCACTGAAATGTCCCGGCGATAAGGTGGGGTCTCGCCGACAGTGCTTTATCAAGAAGTCTCGGTGACCCAGGAGGTCTCAATGACTCGAAAAGAGGCTCAGCAAGATGGAAGGGCTCGATATAGAGTCTCAGAAAATGGAGATGGTATTTTTGATCTAAAGGAGGCCCCACCAAAACAAAAGAGGTATTGCCAATAGTTAAAGATGTCGCCCAGAGGTCCTGCTGACAACAGGAAGTCTTGGCGACATACAAGGTGTTATCGACAAAAGTCTCACCCAACAGTGGAGCCTCCAAAATGACAAGGGTCTAGCTGAAGAGATAGAGTCACACAGAGATGAGATTCTCTCGACATAGGTTGAACCCTTCGGTAGGATGTCTTGCCGAAGGGTAAAGGTCATGCCGAAGAAATAAAGGAGGCAGCGTCGGCAAAGGAAAGAGAGTTCGTCGGCTATCTTGCCGAATGAAGGGTCGCCAAAACTTTTAAAGCTCAACATAAGGTCCTACCAAGGTAGTGCAGTCTTGCCGAAGGAAGAGAAGGTCTCAGTGACCAAGGAGGAGTCTTGGCGAAATGAAGTGAGCTCAGGTAGACAAAAGGAATTTGGCAAAAGGTCTTAGCGACCCGTGGATGCCCTACTGACTCGATATAGGATCTCATCAAAGAATGCAAGGCTCAGTGGAACAAAATGCATCGGGGTGACATCGGCAGACTCTAGCCAATATGGTTTGTAATATGAAGATGGAGGAGACTTCGGGAGGAGGTTGTACACTCGGTATGATGTTTTACCGATGAGCGATTGTCTTGGCAACCACTAAGGCAACTTTGGTATGAGTTTTGAAGCTCGATAAAGACTCTCATCAATATATCCATGCTGTGCCGATAGTTTCAAATGACATAATCGCATCGGCGAGACACTTTCAGTGTCTCGCCGAGATGTGTTTCTTTTCAAAAGAGTTTGAACCGCCTGCAGAGCCTGCGTGGAATATGCTTGACAAACCATGAGGAGCTGAGACAATCTGTGGCAGTCTGATAAGGATCGAGGATGTCAACAGAATGAATGCAACACATATCTATTGTGAGCTTAGGGAATTCAAAGCATTCAGTCGAGGTGGTTCAAATAGGACACGATGCCAGGATCAAAATGAATGCAGTGGTTGCGGAAAGATCAGAAGGTTTCTCTAGGTAGTAGCTCTCCACCGACACATACAGCAAGGACATGTGGGGTTTTGCATTAACTCAGTCGAAAAGATCTGAGGAGAGATAGATCTTTCCAGGGTTGGATATTTTGTAAGACCTAAGGGGCCAACACATTTTGATATATAAGGCTTTTTTTCCTTTTTGTAAGTAGTTAGAGTAATGCATCCAAAAGAGTTAGTAATTTTTAGCTATCCTTCCTCAACTGATGTATATTTTGTAACTCAAATAAGAAATATGGAATGCAATGCAGAGTTTACCTTGGAAGCTAGTGTTCATGTTTGTACTATTCTCATTTCTGTATCTTTCTTTGGATTATGCAAGTCTTTAACTATGTTTTATAAATTCTGCACTTATATCTTAGAGCTATGAAATTAATCTTTCCTTCCTGAGATGTGCATGTAGATTGAACCTATTAAGATTGATGCATAAGTCTAGAAGAAGTTGTGGTGAGCACATAAAACATTTACAGTTAGGTTTCCTAGTGTATGTTCATCCTGTTTTCTTTTCAAAATTCCTCATCATTTCGGTGTATCACCTTAGATTTAAATCTTTATTTTATGCATTCCTTCTTCCTTTTTCCCCACAAGAATCAGTAGTTAGGTGACACCAAAGGAAGTCAGCCTTCTCCGGAGGTTCATTTCAAATATAGGTGACCCACAACCTTGAAATGATCCCATGTTGCTCTAGAAAGCTCAGTTTTTACAACTTTGCATAGGGTGCATTTCTAGGCGACAACAAAGTACATACCTTAATTAGCCAGAAGTAGGGACACTAGGTCCACTTCCCTTGGCTACCAAAAGCTTAGGTGTTGCATGCTAAGTGAATTGTTGTAGGAACTCCTCTTTGGAAGTTGGATTGTGATACAATATGAGTTGATTTCCATTGACAAGCAGCTTAAATCTGACTGGGTCAATAGTAGTGAGTTGAACAACATCATTGGCGTATACTTCAACAACCTCATATGGTCGTAGCCACCTTGTCTAAAATTTTCCTACATTATCCTGATATCTTTAATTATAGAGCAAGGCCCAATCTCCTGGTTGGAATTTCTTTTCCTGGATGAATTTATCATGCTACCTGATTCTCTGATTCTGCACTACCTTTGTGTGATGTAAGGATTCTCTCCTTATCTCATCCAAAGCATTCAGTTGCAAGATTCTTTCTCTTTGTGCCTCAGAGATATCCATCCCCAAGTCTACTGCAGTCCTAAGAGTCTTATGTTCAAATTCAATGGGAACCATAGCTATTTTTCCATACAGTAACTCAAATAGAGTGAAGCTTGTAGTTGTCTTCCAGGTTTTCCTATAGGCCCAGACCGTTTCTGGCAACCTATTTTCCCAATCTTTTTTATGAACAACCACTATTTTGGTCAAGATGGCTTCAATTTCCCTATTAGTCATCTCAACTTGGCCATTGGCCTGAGGGTGATAAGGAGTAGACTTCTTGTGTCTTATGTTGTACTAATTGACCAATGTTGTAACAAGGGTTGATGTGAATTAAGCCCCTTGATCAGTCACTATCTCTCTTGGAACTCCATACCTTATGAAAATATCCTCATAAATAAATTAAACAACCTTATTGTCTCTTGCATTCTTCATGGCCTTAACTTCTACCCACCTAGTTACATGATTAGTGCAAACTAAGATATAAGACTTACCATTTGATGGAGGGTCAATGGGTCCCACAAAATCTAGTCCCCATTTGTCAAATGGAGTGATTACTACCTAAGGGAAAAGTGGTATCTCATCAGATTTGGTTAGTCTGCCCATCCTCTAGCATCAATCACATTTCCTTGTATACCCTCTTGCATCCTTGTGGAGTGTTGGCCAGTAATATCATGTGTTCAATATCTTCATTGCTATCCTCTTGGTTGCAAAATGTCCTCCACATGGTTCATTGTGGAATGCATGCAAAATATCACATGTCTCATCTTCCCTCACACATCTCATGACATGGTTTGGCCCAGTGTAAAACAAACATCCAACAATCCATGAAAAAGGAAAATATTTTTCAATGAGCACCCTTCTCTCTTTTGGAGAGAAGTGAGGAGGAACTCTCCCTGTGACTGGATAATTAACTATGTTAGCATACCAGGGTGTTTGCACACTGATCGAGAATAGATGCTCATCAGGAAAGGAGTCATCTATGGATTGATTTTCTTCTAATGTATTCAACCTTCAAAGAAAATCTGCAACAACATTGGCCTTCCTTGGTTTATCCACAATGGTTATGTCAAACTCCTACATCAACAATAACCATCTTGCCAACCTACCTGTGATCAAGGGTTTATTCATGAGATACCTAATGGCTACATGATCAGTGTGCAAACACCCTGGTATAAATCATTGCTAATATTTTTTTTTCTGTCACTGTATAGTTGAATTCAACTCCTTGCAAGTTTTTGCTGACAAAATAAATGGCATTTCCAATAGCTCATTCTTTCTTCCCTAAGATTACTCCTATGGCATAGTTTGATGCATTTGTATGGATGTGAAAAGGAAGCTCCCAATTAGGTCCTGTTGATGGTGTTTTCTGCACAGCAACAATTCAAACAAAATGCAATATTCTATCTATCTTGAAAGGTTATTCTCAACAATAAATTACTGAAAATTACCCCAAGGTCTCTCGGGTGTTAGGTCATAACAATGCATAAAACAACTCAGATAAAATGTGAAATGCTGGTAATCACAATTGGACCTTACTACAAGCAAACTGTATCTTTCAATTTATCAGGTTTGACAATATGATGATCTTAAATCCTAAATCTAACCATATGATAAAGAAATAGCAAAAGATAAGGGTGCAAGGATATAATAGAATCTAAACTACTCCTAGAATGAACAATGTAAACAACAGATATTTGGAATGGACCTATCTCAACTAACCAGTTCTTGATCAACCCACAATGCAATCTTACAAGAATGGTGCAATCTTCTAAGGTATTTAAATTTTCAAATCATAGATGTGCATCTACAATTGAACTCAAGCACATTAAATATATATGGTCCAGGTTGACTTCACCAGCCTACTACAATCAGATAGTTACTGGGAGTATAGACCAGAGATAGCTACAAACATTCCAAATATGAAATCATAAACACCATACATCCAACTGAAACTGATTTATTTCTAAATACTAAACCCTAGATTTCCAAGCAATTTGAAAGATAGAACAAAAGAACCACGCAAGATGAAATAACACAAGAGATTGCACCAGGAAAACCACAATGTCTTCAATTGTATTAATCACCAAGATGCTGCAACAATTCAACTATTCTGATACAGAATTTGCTTCAAGAAACTGAATATTACTTCTAAGGAAAATTCTCTAACTATTGCTCTCACTTCTCTACTACTGTCTGGTTAATGTCTAACCCTTTACAATGAGGCAAAAATGCCTATTAATAGCAAATCCCAAGGTATGTCGGCCCAGCCAAACATTTTTACAAATAATAAAAATCTGCCGAAACAGGTCGGCCAAGGAAAAATGAACTAAGGCACACATTAAATGCTATTATCCAAGTCAGCTTTGACACAATCCCCAAGGAAGTCCAGTCCAATGCATGCCCTATGGTAATAGGGAAGCACAAATTTTGAAATGAGCATTAACTGCTACTCCTTTTATCTTTCTTCTAAATTGACGACCCTTGGACCTTCAAGAATACTCCATCCAACTCAACAACCAGTGGCAATGGCAAGACCCTGAGTATGCATTTAATTGAGTCTTTTTCTTCCTTGGACCGCTCAACAGTCTTGTTCCAATCTTCCCTATTGGCCATATATCTGTCCATCACTGCCATGTAGGTGGCTGCATCATCAAGTAGGTGGCCAGTGACAGCTCCATCAGAATTCAGGGCATAAATTTCATGCCACCACTCCTTCAATTGTTCCAAACTCAGATATTTGGGAGCTATCTTCTTCCTCCCTGTCATTACCTCAAAGAAAGCAATGCATCCATCATAGACTGCAGTAAGCTCACTGTCAATTGACTTTCTTCGTTTCTGTATTTTCTTCAATGCCTTCTGCCTGATCTGCAGTGCCTCGAACCATTCCCACGGCTCATCCAACCTGGAGGAAGGAAGGATTCCATCCTTAGCTAATTGCTCCTTGCCATGTCCCAGGATAACCTTCGATTTCTGCAATAGGAGGTCCATGTCATCCTTATCCTAAGACAGGATATGCTCTAACAGCTCCTTCGCCCAGACCGCATCCTTTCCCACAGATAAGATCCCCTTGATAGCATCATCCCCTTTGGTCTGGACATCCATCATCCAATCTATTGCAGCTTGGGCTAAAGCTTTCAATTTCTCAATCCCGGAGATTGTTTCTTTAGGCAGAAAACCCAGAGTAGCAGAAGAAGAAGGGTGGAGAGACTGCAGAGGCCTCATTACCTCTTCCAAGCATTTTCTTAATCTTTCATTTTCTCTCTTCAGCTCTCATTTGGTCTGATTTTCTCTCTTTAATCTGTCAACAATGACTGCACTAGACCCCTCAAATTCCTCAATATCCTGCTCTAGGGAGGCCGGCCCAAGGTTAATGGTCTGAACATTATAATCTTGGCCTGTAACATCATCTTTCATTTTATCTACGGCAGGAGTAGCAATGTGGACTACCTTGTTATGCGTTTCATCCCTTTCCACCCTTGAGATCACCTTGGTAGCTTTCTTTTTCTTTCCTTTGCCGATTTTCGACATCTCATCCCAGTCCAAGGGAGTATCTTCAACAATCACTTGCTTCTTCCTCACAAGTTCCTTCTCCAGCCAGTCCGGGGCTACAGGGTCAGTTCGGATTTCTTCTGTCCTGGTACCTTTCGGTTCTTCTGTCACCTTTTTTTCTTCTGCGGTTGCCCTATCATCTTCTTTTTTCGGAAGCTGTTCACCTTGGTCAGCCTCTTCAAGTCCTAATTCTGGAAACACCGGTGATGGAGTTCTAGCAGGGATACTTTCTTCTGGCTCTGGTGATCCGCGGCTTCTATCATTCTCCGGGGAATCTTCATATTGCACCAACGGAGAAGTGTGTCTTTCTTCTGTTTCAACCTCAAGCTCAGCCGCCTCACTGAAAAGTGTTCCTTCCTTGAACTGCTCTGCCCCCCCGATAGTTTCATGCTCATCCGAATTCTCCGGTTCAGGTGCACTTGGCGGTGGAGAAACAGACTTTGGTGGCTCTTCAACTGGTAGCATTAGGGAAGAGTCTCTCTGTTGTGTAGCATCCTTGGGAGAGGGAGTCCTTGATTTCCTTGTGTAGAAATCTTCGCTCTGGGCCCAAACACCGAAGAAAAACCCTAACTTTGCACGATATGGCAGATTCCGCACTAAAAGAACAAGCAATCAAGCCCAGAACTCTGTCTAAAGAATACATACGCAACCTCATGGATAAATAGAGCTCATAGGGCAAGGGAAATAGGGTTCCATAACTAAAAATGGGTCAAACCCCGACTCTATAAATATGAAACCAAAATCAATCAAGGGCCGACCCAAATCTAATAATACCCAATGCAAAACCCTCAATCATCATACAAGCCAAACGGGAGGGCAATGACTACATACCATGGATCGAAGCGGAAGAAATTTGAGCTTGAAAAGGCGACCTTCACAGAAAACACGTCCAAGCAATGAAAACACTGACACCGACACTCAAGCAATCCTCACGCAAACAAATTAAGATCGATTCTCAAAGCTTCAAACAGAAATCTCAATCGCTAGAGCAATCAGCAAGGGAGCAATGAAGTTAGAATGGCGCTGAAAATGCCCTAAATCCACCCTTATACCCGCCTGAGCAAAGGTACCTCAACCATTAATGCACGATAAGACATTTCTGACAAGTCCGGAAACCCGAGCCCCAAACAGAATTTTGGAAAATCCCAGAATGCGTGGAAACACGGATTCTGCGGAAATGCAGAAACCGGGGAAATGAGGAAGATCGGGATTTTGGCAGAATCCAGAAAAATCCGCCAGGACCGAAAAATCCTGAAGTAAGGCAGAAACCCGGAATCGGAGAATCCTGCTAGAAACGGACAAGGAACCAAGGCCCGAAAAAATCCGCCAGAGCTGGAAAATCCCGGATCCAAGTGAAAACCTGGACTTGACCAAAAACTCATTTTCAATCAATTCAAACCTCAAGGCAAGGTCAAAGCCAACAAGATCAACATGTCAAGACCCTAAAATGATAAATCCAATAGAAGCAAAGGTCAAAGACACCAAAAAGAGGGTCCCTACTCCAAGTGGGGCGTGTGTGCAAAAATTGCACAACAAATGGCGACTCTGCTAGGGAAATGCTCCTGAGCATTTCGATGAAAAACTGGAATCAAGAACCCAGAACTCATGGTTTCAACTCAGATACCTAGCC
This sequence comes from Sequoia sempervirens, assembly GCA_007258455.2. Taxonomy (NCBI): domain Eukaryota; kingdom Viridiplantae; phylum Streptophyta; class Pinopsida; order Cupressales; family Cupressaceae; genus Sequoia; species Sequoia sempervirens. The sequence goes on along the minus strand of VDFB02256200.1, from coordinate 145,636 downwards.
ACCATCCCAAGTTAAAACAAAGAAACTCCCAGCCATTTGAACATTCCTATACCAGGGTCAAAGTGTGTGCACATGCATTTATTACCTACCCTTAGTTGCTATGAACAGGCTACGTAAAGATTCTTACTCTAAAAGTAACCTGGATAGAGCCTCGCTGCCAGTCAGGCATCCATAGCCCCGACGAGGTTATCACTGTGATCCCCCTGAACATAGCTCTACTGCCAGCCATGCGTCTATAGCCCCGGTAGAGATATTCAGATCCCCCTGATAAGTTGAATTCAAACCTCATGATTTTCAATATATATATTTTCTCTTTTTTATATTTTGCTGATATTTCTTTTCTTTTCCTCACTTCATTCAACCTGTGAACAGTGAAGTCCACACTCAGGGCTGAGAACCACAGTGGCACTAGAGCAGAAAAGGATTTTTCACCTATTCAGACCTAATGAGGACCTTTTCACAACTTCAGGTATATTAAGGATTAAAGGTATAAGACCCCCAATATATTCCTGCTCAGACTGACTAGAAACCCTTTGTCTCAACATAAGGACAAATGACATAGGTTAAAGGGTTCATACCATGGTATTCTGGAAAAATGATCAAAGTTTGTAAGGGAAATACCAAGAATATCAGACCTGCTTTGCCACCGCTATCATACAGATGCACCCACAATCCAAAAGAAAAAAGGACCAAAAGCAAGAGCAACGCAAAACAAAACAAACAAACCAAAGCAAACCTACTCTAACCAAAGCAAGCAAACCAACAACAAAGCAACCTAAACTAACTATTTACAAAGCAAAGAGCTGAAAATAGCTCAAGACTGGAAATAATGTTTCAGATACTGCCCATTGATAGGCAGTGGTATGCCCTCTCCCGTGAGAGTCCTCAGACGGAAGGCATTATCTCCCAGTATTTCGGCAATCTGATATGGGCCAAGCCACAATCTATCAAATTTTTCATGGTTCCCTTTCTGATCATGAGGCTTATCCCAGTACAAGACAAGGTCAGAAATCCTAAAAGCCTTGACTTTGGCTCTCCTATCAAACCATCTCTTGACTACCCCCTGATGTTTGGCAAATTTTCAAGGGCATTGTCTCGTTTTTCCTCAAGGTGCAATAATTCTGCTAACCTAGCCTCCCTTCTATCCCCTTCATCATAAAACTAGTTTATAAACTACAGGGTTGGGATCTTGAGTTGGATAGGGAAAACTGGTTCTAGACCGTACACTAAATGATAAGGGGATGTACCAATGGAGGACTTAACTCTGGTTCGGTCTGCCCAAAGAGCAAACCAAAGCTGGGTGTGCCAGTCTTTTGGGTTCCTCTCTAACAGCTTTCAGATGATAGTCAACAGGTTATTGTTGGAGGACTCAGCTAGACCATTTCCCTAGGGATAATAATTAGATGCAAACTTCACAACAATGCCAAGATCAAAGGCCCAGTTTGAGAATTTCAAAGATGCAAAGGCAGGACCATTATCACACACAATAGCAACAGGACATCCAAACTGATTGAGAATGGCAGATTCTAAAAAATCAATTACTACCTCTGATGTGCATTGCCTACAAGCAAAAGCCTCAGTCCATCTCGTAAAGTAATTAGTGATAGTAAGAATGTACCTGTGTCCCGCAGAAGATGGTGGGTTGATGGGGCCTATGAAATCCATACCCCATTGAGCAAAAGGTTTTACCTCAGTGACCGGTTGGAGCGGGAGTGCTACACACCTTTCTCTTATTGCTGTAGTCTGGCAAGTGTAACAGGTCCGCACATGTTGATGAACATCCTTGAACAATGTAGGCCAGTAATACCCTGCCCTCAAAATCTGATTCGCAGTAGCAATCGCGGAACCATGACCAGTACCGTACTTCTCGTGGAACTCATTTATCACTCTTTCAGCCTATTGTCTCCCAAGACACCTTAAATAAATGCCTTCGTGATTCTTCTTATACAAAAAAACTCCTTTCAACATGAAACCGTCACTTTTCAACCTTAAGGCTCGCCTCTGTACTGCATTAAGGTGAGTTGGAGGTCATTGATTCAACAGGTAATACACTATATCATCATACCAGCCGTCTGGGGAAACCTCTTCAACATTATAGTTCTGAACAGATAATTCAGGGCCTATCTCTGCCATAGTCTGGGTGAGTCCTTGTCCTCTTGCTAGCTTCATAGGCTGGATCTCAATGTCATACTCTTGTAACATGGCCACCCATTTAGCTCTGCGCTCCCCCAATTCATTCTGCATCAGGAGTAACTTAACTGTGGAATCAGGAATGATTGCAAACACCTTATTTCTGAGGATATAATGCCTAAATTTCTTCACTGCTCGAACAAGGGCATATGCTTGCTTCTCCACACTTGGGTATTTCAACTCAGCATCCTTTAATGGTGCACTCATAAAAGCGATGGGATGCTCATTCCCCTCATCAGACTTTTGCGTCAGCATTCCAGAACATGAGTGGTCTGAAGCAAATGAATAGATATAAAAGGGTTTGCTATAGTCAGGACTTACCAACACTGGAGTGTCAGCAATAGCTCTCTTAATCTCTGCAAAGGCCTCCTTTGCTTTTGTAGTCCATTCGACCTTGGCATCTTGTTTCAACATAGCGTTTAATGGCTTCACAATCTTAGCAAATCCCGTGATGAATTTTCTGACAAAGTTAATCTTACCAAAGAAGGACTTCATCTCTTTTTTGCTGGCAGGCGGCTGAATTTTTAGGATGGCTTCCACTCTCTCTGGATCTATAGCAATTCCTTTTTCTGATATCACGTGCCCCAACAGCTTTCCTTCTGTAACTCTGAAGATACACTTCTTGGGATTCAAGGATATGTCGAATTCTCTGCACTTCTGAAACACTTTGTACAGATCTGAGATATGATCCCCCCTGTTCTTGGAGAACACAGTCAGGTTATCCATGCAAATGATGATGCATTTCCCTATGATGTCTTTGAAGGCAATATCTATAGCCCTTTGGAATGTGGCTCTTGCATTAATAAGCCCAAATGGCATCCTCCTGTAGGCAAAGGTACCCCACTTAGTTGTGAAAGCAGTCTTATGTCTGTCCTCATACTGGACCATCACTTGATTATACCCTGAATAACCGTCCAGGAAGGACATCATCTGGTACCACCTGAAGCACTTCATCCAAAGAGGGAACTGGATAATTATCTTTTTTTGATGATCTATTCAGATTTTGGAAATCAACACAAAGCCTAATTTCACCATTTTTCTTTCTTACTGGAACCAGATTCGCCACCCATGTTGAATGCCTAACAAGAAATATAATCCTGGCAGATAGCAACTTCTGAACCTCTTTCTGTATGACTGGTTCCAACAATGCGTTGATAGGTCTCTGTCTCTCTCTAAAAGGCTTGGCATCGGGCTTCAGAGGTATAGTATGAGTTATGATGGATGTGTCATAAGTCTTCAAGTCTTCATAACCCTAGGCTACTATATCTAGAAAGTCGTGTAGGGCTTTGATTATACCCTGTCTTTCTTCTGGGGTGCATACCTAACCAATGAAAATATTCTTAATATTGTCCTCAGTTCCCACATTGTGAGTGTCACACTGTCCACTGATAGATTCTTTCTTTACCTCTTGTTCGTGATCTCTGATCTTATCCATATCAAAAATTCTCTCCAACTGCACCATTCCCCTGGGAATAGTATTGGACTTCAGATTCAGCACACCCTTTAGATCCAATTCTGCTTCCTAAGGTTCTATTTCATCAATGATCTGTGAAGCAAAAACATCTGTATTTGTGATGAAGTCAAGAATATGTTTATCATCCTCAAACACCTGAAAATTAGTCACATTGTTCGGGACTGATGGCACAGGAATTAATTCAACAGTAAACTTCTTCAATCCTGACAGAGACAGAGGCTGGAGAGTACTGGCTGCTTGAGCCAGAGAATCGACAGTTTGATTCTTTTTCCGTGGGATCAGTTGGATATTAAAAGCATCAAATCCCTCAATGAGGTCCCACACTCTATGCCTATAGTTGGTCATTCTCCTATCGTGACATGAATACTGCTTTCTCACTTGTTTGACTACTAATTCTGAATCTCCAAAAACTTGTAGAATCTTGACCTTTTTCTTGAGTGCCATAAGGAGTCCATGAATTAATGCTTCATACTCTGCTACATTATTAGTGCAATGAAATTGGAGCCTGTGAGCTGCAAAGAAATTTTTACCTTTTGGACTGATCAGCTCAAACCCTGCTCTAGCCCCATGCTTGGATTTGGATCCATCAAACTTAAGAGTCCAACATTTTGCAGGGGTATTTTTCTTTGTCATATCATTCAGCTTCCCGGTATTGGAAGACTCCTCAGTTGCCACAGGTTTCTTCCCTTGATATTTATCTTGAGGACCATCCCTTTCTGCCCTCGCAACTTGAGTTGGACCTAGGCGCTTGTGTATTTGTTCTACTGCTGTCTGGCACAGGCAACATTCCAACTCTGAATGAGACGCGTTATGGACTCTACACCAATTTGGTAATAGTAGTTCCTTAAAGCTTGTCCTTCTTCCCAGGTGAGTCTAGTTCTCCATACATTGCCTAATGAATTCCTGGAAGCTGTCTAATAGGCTTATCTGACTGTCTTCCAGTTCTTCTTCTTCTTCGACTAATTCTGTTAGAACTTCAACATGACTGGACCCTTTCTCAACATCCATAGGCATCAAGTGTAGCATCAACACCTCTTCTACATCTGATTCTTCATATTGAACCGATAGCAGGTAATTTCCCATTCCAACCTCTGATATCAGTACTTCTGTTAAAGTCTTTTGGTATTCAGTAATCATGTACTTCATTCGGGGTTCTCTCTCAATCCTAATTTGATTAGGTACTCCCTTCCATGGAAGCCACATGTGAGAGTGATCAGTGGACACATATCCATTCAAAGCCTTGGTGAACTCTCTTCCTAGAATCAAACCATATGCATTAGGAATATTGGCTACCTAGATATTGATAACCTGTTGAATCCTTGGATTAGAGGCTATCTGCATCTGGATCATGTTAAGTTCTCCTACCACACTCACTTCAGTTTTGTCCAATTGAGTAACCTTCTTCTGGGAGTCAGCAAGTGTAATTCCTAGGGCTCTACAAACTCCGAATGGCATCACGTTGGTGGAAACACCCGAATCCAACAAGCAGTTATGCAAATTCTTACCGAATATTCGGATAGAGATCAGAAATGGTGGGGTTTCTTTCCTTCCTTGAAACAAAGTGGGCTGAGTATCCACCTGGGCCACTTGAGTCTTGTCCTTTTCTTTTCTTTTATCTCCAGGGGGCATGTTAGTCCTATTTTGGGTTTGATTTTGTGTGTTCATAGGCTGAAAACTGGAAGTCTGGCTGACATGTTCACCAGAAGACTTGTCTAATGACTTTAAATTTGCATCATAGGTACCTAAGACAGCCCTCCTAATTGTAGGGAACCTTAACAACTCAAATGCAAAAATATTTACCTTTAGTTTCTTGAATTCCTCTGCTACATATGAAGCCATCTGCTCCTCACTCATATCAGTAGAGACTTCCTTAGATGGTTCCTCCACCTTATCCTTGCTTATTTGAACAGTCTTTTCTTTCTGTGGTTCTGTTTGAGCATGTCTGTCTTTCAAAAGGTACTGCTTGGAGACATGTGGATAGGACAGATTGTTGCTTGCATTAGGATCTGGAGGGGTATTAAAGTTGTTGGGAGGAATGGAAGTGGTGAAAGGTCCTCCAGGCTGTGGACGTCTATGAGGCATATCCCTCAATCCTTGTCTCTGAAACATCTGTACTTCTTCAACATAAGCTTCCTCCTGATTGAGGGGGCCATTATCATTTATTTCTTCATTGAATAGCCGGACAACCTCATCTCCATTACAAATCTGATCTGTTTCGACTTCTTGGGAATCAGGTTCTTTTGGTACATTTTCCTTACTGGCTGGAAAAGGAGCATGATTCAATACCAGCACAGGAGAATCATAAGAATTAGAAGGAACAACCTCCTGTCCATTCACATTATTTTTTACCTCATATTGAAAAATAGAGGCAGTATTTTGGAACTCTGGACATTCCAATTCCGAATGCTGACTTGTCTTGTGGAGCCTGCACCATCCTAATAGAGCTGCTTCAGCCAGATACACACCAGTAGGAGGCTTATCTTGACTGACTGGTTGGTTTGTAGACTGATTAACAATCTGATTGGCAGGTTGATCCAATGGGGTAGGGACTCCTCCATTATTAGGCCCTGTATTCTAAGTTCTATTATGTCCTTGTGGTAGCCTTTTATCAAATCCTGATCCACTTCCTTGGCCTCTATCAAAATTCTGCCTCCTTTCATTATTGAAACCTCTGTCATTGTTGTAACCCCTATCCTGATTATACCCTCTGTCATTGTAGAACCCTCTGTCATTACATTGTCCCCTATCAAAATTTTGTCCTTGTAAAAACTCTCTGTTCTAATTAGATTACATTCCCTTCTGGGCAGCTTGCAGTTGACTGTTCTGATTTCTTAAGTAAGTCACCTCTAGATTTAGCTTCTTTATTTGCTCAGTCATTTCATCAATCCTCTCCCTATTGGGATCTTGGTAAGGGATCTGGTTCAGGTTATTCTGAGGGGGGATAGGCATTGTGGCAGATCCCAAAGACTGATGCAACACCTCAGAATTCTGCAGATAAGCAGGGAAGCTATTCGGCTGTGTTTGATACATTGGCTGATTAACTTGCTGTTGAGGGAAGTTTGCCACAGGAGAGATCTGGCTCATGGGATGACCAGGGTGTGGTACCATAGGTAATTGGGGAACTGTGTTCATGATTGGGGTATGGTTGGTGAGAGCCTGATTTACTGCCTGAATCTGGTTGGGATGTGCAACTGGTCCCAAAGAAGGCAATGGCCCAGTCAAGTGTTGTCTCAGATCCGTACTGAGCTTGACAGCCTCTGTATAAGCATCAGTCAGGGTGCCTGGAGGGTTGGGTCTCCATTTTAAAAAGGTTGCTATTAGGCTATCTAGAGCTTCATAATAGACTCCTAGGGCAGTACTATCATCCAGAACATATGGGTCTTGTAATCTGGTGAATGCATGGTGGAACCTATTATTGAAACTGGCTATCGGTTCATTAACCTCTCTCTTAACCTTGATGAACTGCAGGTATAGCTCATTGGCACTGATGGGAATTCTGAATTTCTATAAAAAGGCCTTTTCAAGATCATTCCAATTAAGGATTGAGCCAGCAGGGAGATGGTTATACCAGTAAAAGGCTTCTTCTCCTAGTGAATAAGGGAACAACCTACAGGCAACATCCTCATGAACAATCCCTCTATCTTTGAGACAAGTTTGGAAAATCCTTAGGTGTTCTTCAGCAGTCCTGTTTGGGTCATTAGCATGAAATTTTGAACAGAAGTGTTTAGGGTTTTTGGGCATAACATTGTAGGCTTGGAAGAATAGGGGCGACGGGTTATTGGCAAGGAAAGCCATTGGTAAAAGTGGGGGTGGCGGTTGTGGTTGGTTAATCACAGGCTGATGCTGCTGAATGGGAACCTCTTCAGGGATGGGTATGTCTTCAACCTCAGGATGTGAAGATATGGATGATGTTGGTGAAGGGATGGATGATGACGATTCTCCCCTTTCTCAAGTCCTTCTTGACCTAGCGTGGAACTGTAACTCCTGTAAATCTTCCTCTCCTGTGGTAGATCTAGTATTTCTCCTGTATCTCTCTGGAGAGATGGCGTTCAAGAAACAATCCAGTGTGCTCATTCAGGCCCTCCTAGCGCCAATCTGTTGATAGTATTTTCTGCATAGCAACAACTCAGACAGAATACAATATTCTATCTCTCTTGAAAGGTTATTCTCAACAATAAATTACTGAAAATTACCCCAAGGTCTCTCGGGTGTTAGGTCATAACAATGCATAAAACAACTCAGATAAAATGTGAAATGCTGGTAATCACAATCGGACCTTACTACAAGCAAAGTGTATCTTTCAATTTATCAGGTTTGACAATATGATGATCTTAAATCCTAAATCTAACCATATGATAAAGAAATAGCAAAAGATAAGGGTGCGAGGATATAATAGAATCTAAACTACTCCTAGAATGAACAATGTAAACAACAGATATTTGGAATGGACCTATCTCAACTAACCAGTTCCTGATCGACCCACAATGCAATCTTACAAGAACGGTGCAATCTTCTAAGGTATTTAAATTTTTAAATCATAGACTTGCATCTACAATTGAACTCAAGCACATTAAATATATATGGTCTAGGTTGACTTCACCAGCCTACTACAATCAGATAGTTATTGGGAGTATAGACTAGAGATAGCTACAAATATTCCAAATATGAAATCATAAACACCATACATCCAACTGAAACTGGTTTATTTCTAAATACTAAACCCTAGATTTCCAAGCAATTTGAAAGATAGAACAAAAGAACCACGCAAGATGAAATAACACAAGAGATTGCACCAGGAAAACCACAATGTCTTCAATTGTATTAATCACCAAGATGCTGCAACAATTCAACTGTTCTGATACAAAATTTGCTTCAAGAAACTGAATATTACTTCTAAGGAAAATGCTCTAACTATTTCTCTCACTTCTCTACTACTGTCTTGCTAATGTCTAACCCTTTACAATGAGGCCAAAATGCCTATTAATAGCAAATCCCAAGGTATGTCGGCCCAGCCAAACATTTTTACAAAATAATAAAAATCTGCCAAAACAGGTCGGCCAAGGAAAAATGAACTAAGGCACACATTAAATGCCATTATCCAAGTCGGCTTTGACACACTCCCCAAGGAAGTCCGGTCCAATGCATGCCCTATGGTAATAGGGAAGCACAAATTTTGAAATGAGCATTAACTGCTACTCCCTTTATCTTTCTTCTAAATTGACGACCCTTGGACCTTCAAGAATACTTCATCCAACTCAACAACCAGTGGCAATGGCAAGACCCTGAGTCTGCATTTAATTGAGTCTATTTCTTCCTTGGACCGCTCAACAGTCTCTTTCCAATCTTCCCTATTGGCCATATATCTGTCCATCACTGCCATGTAGGTGGCTGCATCATCAAGTAGGTGGCCAGTGACAGCTCCATCAGAATTCGGGGCATAAATTTCATGCCACCACTCCTTCAATTGTTCCAAGCTCAGATATTTGGGAGCTATCTTCTTCCTCCCTGTCATTACCTCAAAGAAAGCAATGCATCCATCATAGACCGCAGTAAGCTCACTGTCAATTGACTTTCTTCGTTTCTGTATTTTCTTCAATGCCTTCTGCCTGATCTGCAGTGCCTCGAACCATTCCCACGGCTCATCCAACCTGAAGGAAGGAAGGATTCCATCCTTAGCTAATTGCTCCTTGCCATGTCCTAGGATAACCTTCAATTTCTGCAACAGGAGGTCCATGTCATCTTTATCCTGAGATAGGATATGCTCTAACAGCTCCTTCGCCCGGACCGCATCCTTTCCCACAGATAAGATCCCCTTGATAGCATCATCCCCTTTGGTCTAGACATCCATCAGCCAATCTATTGCAGCTTGGGCTGAAGCTTTCAATTTCTCAATCCCGAAGATTGTTTCTTTAGGCAGAAAACCTGGAGTAGCAGAAGAAGAAGGGTGGAGAGACTGCAGAGGCCTCATTACCTCTTCCAAGCATTTTCTTAATCTTTCATTTTCTTTCTTCAATTCTCGTTTGGTCTGAGTTTCTCTCTTTAATCTGTCAACAATGACTGCACTAGACCCCTCAAATTCCTCAATATCCTGCTCCAGGGAGGCCGGCCCAAGGTTAATGGTCTAAACATTATAATCTTGGCCTGTAACATCATCTCTCATTTTATCTGCGACAAGAGTAGCAATGTGGACTACCTTGTTATGTGTTTCATCCCTTTCCACCCTTGAGATCACCTTGGCAGCTTTCTTTTTCTTTCCTTTGCTGATTTTTGACAATATCTCATCCCAGTCCAAGGGAGTATCTTCAACAATCACTTGCTTCTTCCTCGCAAGTTCCTTCTCCAGCTAGTCCGGGGCTACAGGGTCAGTCCGGATTTCTTCTGTCCTGGTACCTTCCAGTTCTTCTGTCACCTTTTCTTCTTCTGCGGTTGCCCTATCATCTTCTTTTTTCGGAAGCTGTTCACCTTGGTCAACCTCTTCAAGTCCTAATTCTAGAAACACCGGTGATGGAGTTCTAGTAGAGATACTTTCTTCCGGCAGTGGCGATCCACGGCTTCTATCACTCTCCGAGGAATCTTCATATTGCACCAACGGAGAAGTGTGTCTTTCTTCTGTTTCTACCTCAAGCTCAGCCGCCTCACTGAAAAGTGTTCCTTCCTTGAACTGCTCTACCCCCCCGATAGTTTCATGCTCATCTGGATTCTCTGGTTCAGGTGCGCTTGGCAGTGGAGAAACAGACTTTGGTGGCTCTTCAACTAGTAGCATTGGGGAAGATTCTCTCTGCTGTGCAGCATCCTTGGGAGAGGGAGTCCTTGATTTCCTTGTGTAGACTTTGGTTTTTTCCCCTCCAGAACTCTCCACATCGACAGTTGGAGGTTCATCCTCCGAAGCAACTTGACCCTTCTTCTTGGCAGTCCTTGTTGTTCTAGTTTTCTTAGGCGGTGGAGGAGCATCCTCCTCTTCAGCTTTCTCCGTTTCCTCCTCATCAGAGGACTTGCTGATTGTCAGGGTCTTCCACCTTCGCTTCCCTTTAGGTTTCCTCATCGTTTCAAGCTTAGCTCCCTTGGGACCTCTGACTTTTATCTTGAATGGTGAAGTTTTTGCTGTTTTCCCTTTGGGGTCATCCTCCCCGGATTCTTCAGAAGTCGACATGGGGTTGAGATTTCCCATCAGTTCAAAGGTACAAGCTACCTTTGCATTCTCCAATTCCCAAATTTTATGCTTCACCCAAGAAAGAGTGAACTTCATCACAGGGGCCATTAGGTCTTCCAGTTCTGTAATCTCATCTTCATTCCAGTTAATATCTCCAGTTGGCCTATCTTTCACTACCTCATAGGCGTGGTCCTGCACCAGATTTCCGTCATCATCCAATTGATCCGGGATTAACTTAACATTATATTGCCTAATGGCCTCCACAGGCAACCTAGAATATCTTTTCTTCCTCACCTCAAGGTCATCTTTGATATTGACCCAATAATCTTCTAAGTCTTCCTTATGCCTATACTCCCGAGTAGTTTTCTTCTGTGCTTCTCTTGTTATATCAAAATTCATCTTTTTAGAATGGAAGGAGAAATCATATGTGGCTAGTTCCTCCCCTGTGGTGTGAGCCGATTGAATAGAAGGACACATCTTTGCCACACCAATCCCGAGAGGGAAGTCTCCTCTGAAGCCTGTCTTGTGTTTCTCCCTCTTCACCACAGCATCAAATTCACAGATTTGTCTCACAACTTCCAATAGCACAATGCGGTCAGTAGGATACCGGGGTAACCTGTAGGGGGCAACCGGGCATCCATCAATCCTGAGGTAGGTGAAGGTAGGGAACTAGATGAACCAGGCTCCGTAGTTCTTTATTAGCCCTTTGGCTCCATCGGATAACCTCATGTGCTCAACATTCTGGAGTGTCCAGGTGATATGCATTGTGAATGCATCATTTGCCCTTATGTAATCTTTATGCCCCAGATGCAACTCCGGATAAACCTCATAAATTATATTCTGTCCAATTGTTCCCTTCAGATTCAGACCTTTGTATGGGTAGGAGATGGCCAACACATACATTACATATGAGGACATGGTGAATTTCTTTGCCTCCAGGACATTCCTCAATTGTCTATCAATCTCGGCACTGATGAGTCCTGCCCAGTGATAGTTAGTCCCTTGCCCAATTTTGGTGATCACATGGACCATCCAATTCTCCAATACCCCTGCACTTCTCAATCCGGCCACCCTGCTCAGAAGTGTGATGGCATCATATACATCTGACCTGAATTTTACCCTGTGCAGCTATTTGGGCAGCTTTGAATGATGGGATTTTGGCTTCTCTAGCCACGAGTTGATTATCTGCTGAGCCTTGACTGGCTCATTCTCATAGTAGATCCTGGCAGTGTCAATATTCAAGGCACACACTGAAGGAAGATCTGGCATACTGAAAGCCTGTGCAATGGAGGCCGGACTGAAGTTAGCCAAGACCCTTCCCTCGATGCTAACCACCCGTTGTGTATCAAAATCATACTGTCTAGCACATTCCAAAATTAATTCATAACATTGAACTACCGGAGGGAACCCTGCCACATGTACCAATCCGGAGTTCATCATCCCTTGTCTCAGGGCTGACTGATCTTTCTCGGCTGTTCTCTATTTGAACTCCTCATATCGCCAAGCACCAACATTAGTATCTAATAATTTGGCCCACACAGAAGACACCTTGCTCTCAGGAAGCTAGTTCTTCATGTCCAGTCATAGTCGTTCTGTCTCAGAGATGGATGAAGCCCCTGCGCCACCCTTGGACTTCCCAGCAGCCACCTTGCTTGATTCAGCCTGCATATCCAAAAATCGTCATTAGTATTCAATTATTGCTCATATTCCAATCTGAAAGGTTAGCACAAATCATATAAATCAATCAAAATCCATTGCCAAATGCTAATCCTTCGAGATCCAGAGAAATCAGATAGTCCGGGAAAATCATGCAAACCGAAAAAATACCGTCGGGGCAGAATTTCAGAGAAATCCAACCCAGACGGATTCCTGTTGCCAAAGCATCATTAGTCAAATAAATCATTAGTGCAGATGAAAAAAACAAGGGATAATCATTGAATTCACTTATTGGCAACAAGAAATAAGCATTAAGCAATTGTTCCATTAATCCTATCATCGAAACATTTAAAAGGACACCACCAGACAGGAAATCCAAAAAAATCTGGATGGAACGGATTTTTGTGGATGACCTAAAATGTTCCAGAAATAACCTCGGTCCGTGGAATAAGTCCAAACCGGGAAAATCCGACAGCAAGGAAATTCTGCGACGACCCCAAAAACCCAAAAAATGGCAAAATGCGACCCAAAACCCAAACGACCATGGGATCCTCCCCCACCTAAGCTCGAATGATCTCAGAACCGATGGCAATCAACAAAATTCAGAGCACAAAGGACCCCAAAGTCCCAGAAACTTGCAAAGGAAAAATTCCCATATCAAAACGATGGTGCCCTAAATCGAATAATCAAATCTCCTCCATTAAAACCAGAGCAAGCTTTAGGGTCAAAAGTATCGGCTAAGGATTTACCTAAAGCACTCGAATCTTCACAAGATGGGGAAGTCAACAAGATACAGGGACAAAATCGCTCAAACAAAAAGAAATCTTTGCTCTGGGCCCAAACACTGAAGAAAAACCCTAACTTCACACGATATGGTGGATTCTGCACTAAAAGAACAAGCAATCAAGCCCAGAACTCTGTCTAAAGAATACATACGCAACCTCACAGATAAATAGAGCTCATAGGGCAAGGGAAATAGGGTTCCATAACTAAAAATGGGTCAAACCCCGGCTCTATAAATATGAAACCAAAATCAATCAAGGGCCGACCCAAATCTAATAATACCTAATGCAAAACCCTCAATCATCATACAAGCAAAACAAGAGGGCAATGACTACATACCATGGATCAAAGCGAAAGAAATTCGAGCTTGAAAAGGTGACCTTTGCAGCAAACATGTCCAAGCAATGAAAACACCGACACCGGCACTCAAGCAATCCTCACGCAAACAAATTAAGATCGATTCTCAAAGCTTCAAACATAAATTTCAATCGCCAGAGCAATCAGCAAGGGAGCAATGAAGTTAAAATGGCGCTGAAAATGCCCTAAATCCACCCTTATACCCGCATGAGCAAAGGTACCTCAACCATTAATGCGCGATAAGACATTTCTGACAAGTCCAGAAACCCGAGCCCCAAACGGAATTTTGGAAAATCCCAAAATGCGTGGAAACACGGATTCCGCAGAAATGCAGAAACTGGGGAAATGAGGAAGATCAGGATTTTGGTAGAATCCAGAAAAATCCGCTAGGACCGAAAAATCCCGAAGTAAGGCAGAAACCCAGAATCGGAGAATCCTGCCAAAAACGGACAAGGAACCAGGGCCCAGGAAAATCCGCCAGAGCTGGAAAATCCCGGATCCAAGTGAAAACCTGGACTTGACCAAAAACTCATTTTCAATCAATTCAAACCTCAAGGCAAGGTCAAAGCCAACAAGATCAACATGTCAAGACCCTAAAATGATAAATCCAATAGAAGCAAAGGTCAAAGACACCAAAAAGAGGGTCCCTACTCCAAGTGGGGCGTGTGTGCAAAAACTGCACAACAGGTCCTTTGAGTACAGGACAATGAGTCAAAGTTGTCTTCAAATCAGAAAATTCTTTCTCACAGTCTTCTGTCCATTGGAATTCAACATCTTTGGTCAGAAGAGTATATAATGGTGCTACTATTTTTCTGAAATCCTTGATGAACTGCCTATAATAGCCTACACATACCAAGAAACACCTAACATCTTTTTGTTTTGCAGGTGTGCGAAGATTTGTGATCACCTCAATCTTTGTAGGGTCTACTTGAATTCCTTTGTGAGAGATGTAGTGTTCAAGAACTACACCTTCCTACATCATCATGAAACACTTTTCACTGTTTAGAGAGAGATTGTGATCTTCACATCTTTGTAGGACTCTCCTGAGATTCTCTAATGCTTCATTGAAATTAACACCATAGGTGGTGAAATCATCCATATAAATTTCCATGCAATCATGAGAAATATTTGAAAATATAATAATGACTGCCCTCTAAAAAGTTGCAGGTGAATTGCATAAGCCAAATGGGAGTACTGAGTAGGCATAGGTCCCCCATGGATAGGTAAAGGTGGTCTTCTCTTGGTCCTTAGGTGCAATTTGGATCTGGTTGTAGCCGCTGAATCCATCTAGAAAAGAAAAGTATTGCTTTCTTGCAAGTGAGTCCAAAACTTGATCTATGAAGGGTAAAGGAAAATGGTCCTTTTTGGTGGTAGCATTAAGTTCCCTTTAGTCAACATAAACTTGCCATTTCCTCCCTTTCTTTGGCACAATCACCAATGGAGACACCCACTGGCTATCTGAAATGGGGTAGATAAATCCCACATCTAGCAATTTTTGTAGTTCTCCTTTTACAATTTCTCTATGTGTGCAAAGCTTAGGGTCCAATCCCTTCATCTCATGATAGTCCCACATAAATGCATGCTGGTGGATCCTCAGTATTTTTTCCAACAACTATTGTTCTTCATTCAGTTTGTTGTTAATTTTTAGATATTTTCCTTATGACACCTATACTTGTGTAGTTTACTCTATCATAGCTGCTTCATTAACACATGGTACCTTGAGGTCATATGGAAAAAATGTATGGGACATACCTATTGTTGTAGGAAGTCCGGCTGCAAGAAGAGCAGCTGTAGGAAGAGTGGCTACAGGAAGTGCATCTGCAGGAAGAATGGCTACAGGAAGAGCAGGCCGAAGTGTCCTAACTAGAACAACAAAATGGGAAGATGATGCTTCTTCCACTTCATAATGATTCTGAATGATGTTAGCCAATACTTCATCTTCATCTTGAAGTTTCATAAAAAAGCTTCTGCCTAACATCATAAACTATGCCACAAAATTAACTTTCTCAGCCTCTTCACCAATATGTGGCCATATGGGATTATCCTCATCGTGGGATGGCTGAGCAGGAAGATAAAGAGCAATATTTTTGATGATCTTTCCATCATAAATGGTCATGTCTCCTGTCTTGCATCCAATATATGCATCTGCTATTGCTAACCATGGCCTTCTAAGAATAATGGGATACTTGCCTAGTGTGGCTTTAGGAGAGAGAATCATGAAATCTGTTGGGTACTCCCATGAGTCTAGAATTACCACAAGATCCTCTACTATACCATCAAGCTTAACAATAGAACTATTAGCAAGTTGCAAGATAGTAGTAGGTCTCATGCTTGCAACATTTAGTTGCTATAGGATATCCTTAGTCATTACAGTTATTATTGTTCCCAAGTCAATCAAAGCATTCTTTATTTGGATCCATTTATAACAACTCCTACGAAAGGACTACCTGGGTCATTGTACTTAGGGACAATCACTTTCCCAAGAATAATGTTAGCTAACTACCCCACCACATGAACCGTAGTGGGGTATTTCTTCTTCCTACTTGGCTTCTTAAGTAATGCTTCTTTGATTGCCATGCCATAGATTGAAACATCTTTTATGGCTTGAAATAGGGGTATCTGGACACATTTATGCTTCAGCTGATCTATAATGTCAAAATTCGTGTCCTCCCTTTCTTCCTTCTTCTTGGAAACTTCCAATCTATGAGGAAATGGTGGTTCTTGTTTAGTCTGCTTGACTGGGTCTGGTTAAGGATTTTTAGGTGCACTAGGTTGAATGGGGTTATTCAGAGGCTCTTCTTCTTCCACAGGAAGCTCAGTGATAATGGGTGTGGAAGGAGTTGGTATAGTATTTCCTGAATGCAAGTGGATGTCACTCACACTCATAGCATATGCAGGGAATTGATTTGAATCAACAGAGTATATAGGCTGCTGTTGTGGTTTGTTATTCTGATTGGGTGTGGGTTGAGCTAGTAGCTGAGTAGGTTTAGGTGGATTTGAGCTTGAATTAGCAGGAGGAGTCATTATAGTAGGTTGTTGGGGCTGAGAAGGTGGCTATATGTAGCTATTTGGCTGGTTTGGCCATTGTTGTCCTCCCCTCCATTGATTTGTTTGCTGCCAATTTCTTGGGGGTGGTTGCCAATTTCCTTGAAACAACTGCCAATTTCCTTGAGGTTGCTACCATTGGGGTGGAGAGTTTTGATGATTAGGCTAGGTATTTGTAGGGTTACTCCAAGGTTGTGGTGGATATCCTCCATAGTTGGATGGATATGGGGGCTGCCATTGGTTACCAGATGAATAAGAATTAAAATATGGCCCAACAAAAGAGAGTTGATTTGGTGGCATACCTTGTCGTGGAGCCCAAGGCCTCCTTTGTGCAACATAGTAGACTTGATCTTCTTCAATCTTAATTGGCTTGAACTTGGGTGCAATCTGCTTGCTTTCAATATTAGCTATCATCTTGCATCTACAGTCTTTCTTTTGTCTGCAATGGGGGCAATACTTTTCCAATGTTGCCTTTGCCTCCTCTTGTTTCTTCTTGGCCTGAAGTGCATCTAGCTAAGTAGTTAGATTGTTTATAATTTCTTGTTTGAAGTCTTCCAACAAATGAGTAATCTCCATTGTTGAAACTCCATTGGTAGATGAATTACCCATGGAAGATTGGTAAGCTCTCACTTTCTTTGAAGTTGCTTATAGTAGCTCTGGCATATCTTCTTGATATCCTCCCATGGAACTTGGGAGATATCTCCTCCTCCCGTCAGGTCCAAGGCATCAGTGCAGCTGTCATTGATTCCTCTCAGCAAAAAAAATCTTTTGTGAGTCTTCATTAAGTGTATGGTGTGGATATTTTTGTAGGAAAAATAGAAACCTTGCAATGTAATCCTCTAGGCTCTCATCTTCCTTTTTCTGCATCCTAAAAATGTCACCTCCTCTCATGTCACTGCTCTTGCAACACTCCTTATATTTCTCAAGGAATTTTTTCTTCATGTCATCCCATGTCCCCACAGTATCTCTACCTAGGATCATGAACCATCTTAATGCAACTTCTTTTAGAGTGGTAGGAAATAGCTTAAGCTTATGGGCATTAGTGGTATAGTCATAACTCCTACAAAGTATATCAAACTCGAACAAGAAGGTATCAGGATCTTCTATGAAAATTCCATAAAGCTTGGGAAGGACTGAAGCAGGGATATTTTTGAGGTTGTCTACTTCATTATGATGAGCAATGGGAATAGAAAAAGCTAATTGGTTAGGTCTGTTTCTATTTGCATCACCCATGCCTGCTTGATGTAGTTCCAAAGAAAAGGGGTTCTCAAGCTGATTTTGGTCTTCAGAGGAAACTTCAGAGCTAGTCAGATCAGGAAATGCGTGAACAAAGGGGTGTGGATCTTCTTCTTCTTCTTCTCTTCGCAGGTTCCGATATTCAACTAGCTAGAATGGATCAGGATTGTTAGGAAGGAATCTCCCATACGCATCTCTTCTCCTTGCTCTATGCATGTGGTATGAACTCACTAGCATCCAACTCACACAAAGAATTAGTAAAGAATAAGGGGTGTCATTACTTCCTAAATGAGGGGTATACTAAGAACAACTTTTATAAATACTACAGTAAGAAAAACTATCAATGACTCCAAAGAACTCCCTAGTTTGACACCATCCCTGACAACGACGTCAAAAATGTTGGCCTCCTACAATGATTTAACAACTAAGCCCTTATAGCCATGATTCAAAGATTGGACATCTAAACTAAATAGCCATTCAATCATCATGAAGGTGCATTTAGCTTTTCAACCTAGGGATATGAACTTGAAATGGGTCAGCACAGTATGTGAACTAAGGATCCCAAGTACCCATATTCATTCTACAACTAAGAAAAACATAATGCTAAAGGTAAATTGCTTAGAAGGAAATAACATAAGTATTGAACATCAACCAACAACTATGCTAGGCTAAAATGCATGGCATAAATGAAAATATGAGCAAAAAAACAAGAAACTACTCTCTTTGCTTTGGCTATAGGAACAGTCACAAAATAGAATTCTAGTGGCTGTAGGAACAATTAGTGCCAGATTCTTAACTAATTATTAAACATAAAGTAATAACTAAATTAAACTAAACTAAGGATGGAATGCTCACCAAGTGGCCCCCCTTGGATGAGTATCCTCTAAAACTAATGTAAACTTAGATGCATAGACTTACAACTTCATCTTAGTCATTGAAAAACATGAGTACAATAGAGCAGTGTAACTGTATTATTGAAAACTAAGAATGCAAGTACATCATCTGATTGCGCAACCTTCTGAGAAGGAGCATCCGACTCTTATTTATAGGAAAATAAGTGACTAACTAAGCAAGATGGTCAACTCCACAAACTGGGAAGATGCCACTTTAGGCAAAGAAAAGAAAGTGGAGAGGCAGTTACACATGCATGAAATCTAGTCAGACATGCTTTCCTCAATGCAGATTTAGCACAACAATAAGGCCTATATTCGCTCAACATCAATAAAGATCATTTACAAGGCAGTTACAAATCGGTTTGCATGAGGAATCTCCCACCGTCGACCTCTTTGAATGATTCCCTTCGTTGACCTTTGCATGACCACTTTGTTAGTGATTATGGTGAATGGCCAACTAGTAGAATATTCTCAATCTAGTGGCCTTGAATCATATTTGCATGGAAATATTAGTATGCACAATAATCACATATCTATAACTATCTTAAAGATCATTCATTAATCCACATGTAGAATTAACATAGATAGTCCATATAATATGTCAATGTCATTACAGATTTGTAGAGATAAGATTAGGCCCAATGCCTATGGTTTCGAGAAAATATCAACATTCAAACATCAAATTTCATGACAATTTCGATCATAAATTCTATCAAAATTAAACTATAAACTAGATTCATCACTCTCACTAAAGTGGGGGCTAAATGTAGTGTCAAAAAATGTACACCCTTACATTTTCACACTATGTTTGCATCTCCTTAATTAATTGGAATCAATTAAGCCTCTAATTGGCCCAATTATACATTTAAAAGCCTAATTAATTTTTTTTCTTTTTTCTGAAAGGTGAACCTACATTAAACAATTGCAAACATCAAATTACACATATTGAAAAATGTGTGTCCTAGGTTTAGGGCCTAGGACCCATTCGCCCAAGGGCGAATGGGTCTTCCGTAAGTTTAGGACCCCATTTTTTAATATGTTTTTTGTGGTATTTTCATGGTCTAAATTCAAATTGCAATTGTCGGCCTTTGATGTTTAATTATCGGGAAATTAGAAAATTACCTATAAATACAAGGTTTTTTTATCAAATTCAAATCCTAAGCAATCTAAGACTTCAAGAGATCAATCCTAAGAGCTAAGATTATTGTGAAGAGCATTGGAGAGCAGATTTATAAGTCAATTATTGTAGTATTCAAGATCCAATCATGATGTCAAAGTTATTTTCATTCATGCATGTTTTTTGAGATAACATTGTGATGTAGGTTTCAAGTTTTCAAGCATCAAATCAAGTGTCAAATCAAGCATCCAATCAACCCATTTCATGCAAGATCTAATCCTTGAATGTTGAATATGAAGGTAATATTGTAGCTTAAAACTTGTAAAACTATGAGACTGTAGATCTAATTAAGTGTTCTTTGTCACAATTCTTTGTGTATGATTAATTTGTTTAGATCAATTTTACCAATTGTAGAAAGAGACAAAAGATTGTAGAAGAATGAGACAAGAAGATAGAAGTGACACAACATATACATGGAGAAACCCTTTCGAGAAAAAACTCCACCAAAATCAATAGTGCTTGTATTATTTAACCTTAGAACGAGATTACAATAATACTGTATCAATCCTTGATTGATAAGCTTCCTTTCCTTCAACAATCCTTCTTCACAGCTTGCAATAAACTTTCATGGAAATCTCATACACTTGTTGCAATTAATAGACAAAATTTGAGCATATAAAACTCATAAGAGTTGAACAATACAAGAGCATAAAGCTCCTCATAAAAATCTATCCCTAGATTGGGCAAGTAGAGTTCCACAATATAATTTGAAGTCAAACCAAAGTCTTCCTCAATTTAGGTGCCCCAAACTGAACACTTAACTAAACTTTGGTCAAAAAAAATCTTGCAAACTTCACCTCTAAGTTGGCGCCCAAGAATGGGACCACTTGATTGAGCCTTGTAAATATCTTCTCATGCAAAAGGTGTTAACTGAAAGATGCCAACTTGGGCGCCCAAGGTGGTCCCAAGTCAATCTTAGTTAATTGAAACATATCTCTACTCCAATTCATGCAAACATTATGCATGATTGATCATACCCCCTTAAATGAAAGTATCCACCTGTTATCTATCATGTAATTGAAGTCATTAGTCATGCAACTCAAGTCAACTCAAGTCAACTAGCACTCAACTCAAAATAACTACATGCAACTGAAGATAACTGAACCATAACTAAACTGAACTAAACTGAACTGATACTAAACTGATAGTGCCACTCCACTCATGTAAATATCAATCCCTAATTTGTAGGATCAAAACATGTATTATTGAAGTGTTATCAATCCTCCAAATAGTTAACTAAAGCAAGGTGGGTTCCACCTTCCATGTGGGCACCCCATGTGCTCCTATGTTGTAGGAGATCTTCTTGGACGTCCCCACATGTTCCTATCATTTAGGAATAATCACAAATGCCAATTTACATGTTCATTTCATTTGAATTTAATCTCTTTCTAATCCTAACTTTGGGGAACACTTTCCAAAGACTTAGGAGATACATGAAATATGTTTAGGATTGCAATTAAATGGCATCCTATTCCCAACATTCTCCCACTTGACATTATACATTGCAATTATTCTAAACAAGGAATCATTATTATAAATCAAGTACAAAACTCAAGACCAATCGCCTTCCTACACCAAGAGAACTTATCTGTAGGAATTGGTTTCATAAGATAATCTGCAACATTGATCAAAGTGTCAACTTTCTCAGTCAATACCTTCCCACTCTCAACCATTTCTCACACAAAGTGATACTAAAAATCAATATGCTTAGTATGAGGATGATACATAGGATTTTTGGCTAAACAAATAACACCATGACTATCACATTCAAGTCTAATTTGCTTGCAATTAAATCCAATACCTTTCCCAAGTATCTGTAACCAAACTGCCTCTTTAGAGGCATGTGTAGCAGCCATGCACTCTACTTCTGTGGTGGATAAAGCAACCATGGGCTGCCTCTTACTCATCCAACTAACTACAGCTCCAAACAAAGTAAACACATAGCCACTTTTTGACCTCCAACTGTCCAAGTCTCCTACCCAATCTGAATCAACAAAACCCTGTATGTCCAATGATCTGTGCATAATATCAATATTATTAGCACCATGATAAACCAAATAGTAATCAAAATTACCTCGTAAATATCTAAAAACCTTCTTAACATAAGTCCAATGTTCTTTACCAGGGTTAGACATAAACGTACTTAGAACTCCCACTGCTTGGGTTATATCTGGTCTTGTACAAACTAGTGCATACATCAAAGTACCAACTGCACTAGCATATGGAATTTCAGACATTTCCTCATGATCAAAATCAGATTTAGGACTCATGTCTAAACTTAAATCCATGCCAATTGGTAAAGGAATATTAATTGGTTTACTATCATGCATGTTAAACCGTTTCAAAATAGTATCAACATAGTTGCTTTGACTTAAGTAGAGATTTTTGTTACCTCTATCTCTACTGATCTCCATACCAAGGATATATTTTGCAACCCCTAGATCTTTCATCTCAAATGTGCTAAAGAGTTGTGCTTTCAATTCTTTGATCATTACCTTGTTGTTACCAATAAACAACATATCATCAACATACAAGATAATAATTAAAATTTGATCATCGATAAATTTTATGTAAACACAATGATCTTCCTTACTCCTAACATAACCAATTTTCAATGCAAAAGCATCAAACTTCTAGTACCACATTCTAGGTGATTGTTTCAATCTATATAAAGATCTCTTTAACCTGTAAACCAATAATTATTTTCCTTTTACAACAAAACCATCATGTTGCCTCATATAAATATCTTCATCAAGATTCCCATGTAAGAAAGCAGTTTTCACATCCATTTGATCTATCTCAAAATCATAAGTAGCAGTAATAGATAAAAATAATCTAATAGAAGTTAATTTAGCAATAGGAGAGAATATTTCATTAAAGTCAACTCCCTCTCTTTGGGAGCAGTCCTTGGCTACTAATCTAGCCTTGTACCTTTCCAAATTACCATTTTCTCCAATTTTCTTTTTAAAGATCCATTTACAACCAATGGCCTTTCTTCCTTTGGGAAAACTCTCAAGATCCCATGTGTCACAAGTATCCAAGGAAACAATTTCCTCATACATAGCTTGTGACCAAAGCTTGTTCTCATCTGAAGACAAAGCTTCCCTGTAAGATCTAGGTTCATCTTTAGTACTCATCAACGCAAATATACAACGAAAATTAGGTGGGCTATACCTATCAACGAGATTCTATTGTCTTGTGGATCTTCTCAAAGAAGATTCTTCTTGTTCCTCAATATGCTCATCATGGGCATCTATCTCAGAACTCTATGAACTCTCCTCATCCAATCCATCCAATTGTTCTTCAACATGTGCATCTTCATGCTTCTCAATATTTATCTCAAAATTCACTATTCGAGAAGTATCCTTCTCCTTTGGTTGTTTTTCTCCTGTATAAGATCTAAATTCCCTAAAAATCACATCTCTAGATAAAGTAATTTTTCAGGTTAGAGGATTCCAAAGCTTGTAACCTTTTACATTTTCACCATAACCTATGAATATGCATTTTTGTGCTTTTGGATCCAACTTAGATGCTTTTATTTAAACACATGAACAAAAGCCTCACAACCAAAGATCCTTAAATGTGTAAAACTAGGTTTCCTACCTAACCACATTTCATAAGAGGTTTTATCTTCAATATTTGAACTAGGAGATCTATTGATTAAATAACAAGAAGTACTTACAGCCTCAGCCCAGAGGCACCGATCTAGCTTAGCACTACTTAAAATACTCCTAGCTCTTTCCATTAAGGTTAAATTCTTCCTTTTTGCTACTCCATCTTGTTGAGGTGTATGTGGAGTAGTTTTCTATCTCACAATTTCTGCATGCTTACAATAATCATCAAATTCCTTATAACAATATTCACCACCATTATCTGATCTCAACACTTATCTTATGATCTAATTGTTTCTCAACTAAAGCCTTAAATTTTTTAAACTTATTGAACACATCAGATTTGTTATGCATAAAATAGATCTAAGTGTATCTTGAGACATCATCAATAAATGTGACATAATATCTAGATTTTCCAATAGAGTCAATATCCACAGGACCCATAACATCTAAATGAATAATCTCTAATAATCTTTTAACTTTATTTGTTCCATTAGGAAATGAAGATCTAGATTGTTTTCCAAACACACAATGCTCACAAAAATCATTTTTTCCAATATTATAATCAGGAATACTGTCAACCAATTTCTTATTAAGAATGGTCCTAAGACCTTTTTCTCCAATGTGGCCCAATCTATGGTGCCACAACATACATGTATTTTCGGCTTCAGTTACATTGGTTGATTTATTCAAATTGGAGGTATTAAGCTTAAACAAAGTTCCAATCTGAGATCGTTTAGCAACCACCATATTCCCTTTCACCAATCTACAACCACCTTTGTCAAATGTCACACATGCATTCCAAAATCATTGAACTTAAATACAAAAAGTAGATTTCTAGCAAGTCCTGGAATATGTAAAACATCATTAAGGGTCTTAACTCTACCATCACTGAAACACAACTTTAACTCTCCTTTTCCCATAATATTTGTTGTGCTATTATCTCCAAAGAAGACATTCCCTCCATCATATGTAGTATACTTAGTGAACCACTCCTTTTTAGGAGTCATATGATAGGAGCAACCCGAGTCAATAAGCCAAGAGTCATCACTAATAATATTAGATGTAATGATCAATGCATCATTACCATCATCCAAGGATTTCTCTGTAGAAGCATCAAAACTCTTTTTCTTGTTCTTACAATCCTTCTTTACATATCCTGGTTTCCCACAGTTCCAACACTTTACCTTACTCTTACCAGGGGTTTAGACCATCCTTTGGACTTACCCTTTCCTTTCTTGTCTCCCTTAGGTTCCTTTTCCACAGGCCTATCTCTTACAAACAAGGCATCTTGGGATCTCATATTAGACTTCCTCCTCATCTCCTCTAATAGGAGAGTAGGAATTATATTGTCCATCTTAGGACCTACACCACTACGATTGATAGCAACAATTAGATTTTCCCAAGACTCTAGTAAAGAACAAAGTAACAAAATGCATTTATCTTCATCTTCTAGCTTTACATCTATAGATGCTATTTGAATTAAAATCAAATTGAAAGCATTTAAATTATGTGCAATAGAATCACCATCATTCATCTTTAAAGAATACAACTATCTTTTCAGATACAACTTATTTGTAAGAATTTTGGTTTGATAGATATCACCTATCCTCTTCCACAATTTATATGGGGTAGCTTCATTTGAAACATTCAATTGAACAACATCAGCAAGACATAATCTTATGGTCCCTCTTTCCTTCTTATCAAGCTTATCCCAATCCTCATCTGACATCATTGTAGATGGCTTTGTCGCATTACAAATTTCTAACCACTGATCTCTCTCTTCAAGGAGATCCTCCAGTTTTAGTTTCCACATCTCATAACTAGATCCATTGAATCTTTCAATATATAGACAAGAAGTAAAACTCATTGTAACACACTTCTTTTACAAATCTGCAATAACACAATAGTAAAAGCTCCCACTACAACAAAAAAACCTTCAAACTTTTAAGAGAAAGGCATCCCAAACCCTAACCAACCATGGCTCTGATACCAAATGTTAAAAATTAAGATAATATTGTAGCTTAAAACTTGTAAAACTATGAGACTATAGATCTAATTAAGTGTTCTTTGTTACAATTCTTTGTGTATGATTAATCTATTTAGATCAATTTTACCAATTGTAGAAAGAGACAAAAGATTGTAGAAGAATGAGACAAGAAGATAGAAGTGGCACAACATATACGTGGAGAAACTATTTTGGGAAAAAACTCCACCAGAATCAATAGTGCTTGTATTATTTAACCTTAGAACAAGATTACAATAATACTGTATCAATCCTTGATTGATAGGCTTCATTTCCTTCAACAATCCTTCTTCACAACCTGTAATAAAATCTCATGGAACTCTCATACACTTGCTGCAACTAATAGAAAAAATATGAGCATGTAAAACTCATAAGAGTTGTAGAATACAAGAGCATAAAGCTCCTCATAAAAATCTATGCCTAGATTGGGTAAGTAGAGTTCCACAATATAATTTGAAGTCAAACCAAAGTCTTCCTCAATTTAGGCCCCCCAAACTGAACACTTAACTGAACTTTGGTCAAGAAAATATCTTGCAAACTTCACCTCTAAGTTGGCGCCCAAGAATGGAACCACTTGATTGAGCCTTGTAAATATCAAGTCTCATGCAAAAGGTGTTAACTGAAAGATGCCAACTTGGGCACCCAAGGTGGTCCCAAGTCAATCTTAGTTAACTGAAACATATCTCTCCACCAACTCATGCAAAAATTATGCATGATTGATCATCCCCACTTAACTGAAAGTATCCACCTGTTATATGTCATGCAACTAAAGTCATTAGTCATGCAAATCAAGTCAACTCAAGTCAACTAGCATTCAACTCAAAATAACTACATGCAACTGAAGATAATTGAACCATAACTAAACTGAACTAAACTGAACTGAACTATACTGAACTGAACTAAATTGAACTGATACTGAACTGATAGTGCCACTCCGCTCATGTAAATATCAATCCCTAGTTTGTAGGATCAATACATGCTTTACTGAAGTGTTATCAATCCTCCAAACAGTTAATTGAAGCAAGGTGGGTTCCACCTTCCATGTGGGCGCCCCATGTGCTCCTATCTTGTAGGAGCTCTTCTTGGACATCCTGACATGTTCCTATCATTTAGGAATAATCACAAATGTCAATTTACATGTTCATTTCATTCAAATTTAATCTCTTTCTAATCCTAGTGTTGAGGAACACTTTCCAAGGACTTAGGAGATACATGAAATATGTTTAGGATTGCAATTAAATGGCATCCTATTCCCAACATTGAAGTGATGTGTTAGACTTCAGTCCTCCAAGGGCAGCCATTCAAGGGTTTAGTGAGTTACAACAAGCTAGTGTTCATTCATCATTCCTTCCATTTATGATTTCATTTAATTTCAAGGTTTAATTACCAAACTAGGATTTGACCAAGGCAAACCCTTATACACCAAAATCAAACATTTTTCTCCTCTTTGTGTGTTTGCAAATTTATAGATGAAGAAGGATTGAAATTGGATCAAAAGTGCAATTTTACAAAGTTTTCAAGACACAAAAACTCATTTATAAAATTTATTTTTGGTCTTTCGATAGCCAAACTTGGAGAAATTAGAACCTTAGATCCGACATCAGAGGATTGCAAAAAGAATTTTCAAAAAAAGATACAAGGACACATTCGCCTGAACATGACACTTTACGATATTTTTGAAGCCAAGTAAAAACTATCTTAATCTTCTTAGATCTACTAGTTAATGATTATTTTTGATAGTCTTATCATAGCACTTCACATTTTGAGTGATAGATATCAGATATTGGATTGTTAATGCACTTTTATTATACTCCCAAAATTGTTTTTCAATCATATTTTATAGTTTTTTTTCATGAGGAAGAAGAGACCACATAGTGTCCCAAAACTTGGAGTTGACTCACCTTAAGGGTTGTAGGTAAATTCTAATTGCTTGTGACACTATCCTTCTTCCTTATGAAATAGGAAAAGGTGGATTTGTGATTAGATGGACACCCCATTTTGTGCTTTTTGGAATAGGTCCCTCATTTATAGGTCTTCTTATTTCACCTTAGTTTAACCAACACCTTTTTTCTTATGTTTCAATTCTAAATAATCAAATTTCTTGAGGTATAAATGGTAAACTGAATAACACACATGGAATGCTAATGGACCTAAAATAAACTACCAATTATATATGAGGGTTCCCAATAAACTATCATAAATATGGCAAGGTCTTCCTTAGCATATTTCAATTCATAAGATAAATTTAATTAGAGCATTTTCAACCAACCCCTATTTTTCTTTACCAACAAGTGTCTCACATCGTTCTTCTCTATGGAAATGGAATTAGCATGTATCTTATTATACCATAACCATATCATATGTGTCAATACAAACCTTAGGGAGCTTATATAACATATTTATTAGAATCACAATGCAAGTATCAATTAATTGTTACTCTCCAGAGGCTTTCCTTGAGCTTGAGTCCCATGAGATGTGGTAGAGGCAAAAAGGCATTTTCTAATTTATGGAAATACAAAAATAAAAGGTTTCACTTCATCTATGATTGTTTCCTTGGTCTTGAGAAAATAAGCTCTAGCAGTACTAGTAATTAATCTCTTATTAAATTTATTCATAATGATTAGAGAATTAAAAAGAGTGTATATGCAAATTCTATTTAAGATCATCATGGAAAGGGATATCAACCAAAGGTTCCTTGAATAAGATATGGGTTGTTGGATTATGTACATTACCACAATGCTTATGTTTCCATATGGATTCTAGTGTTGTCATTGATGGCAACCAAAGTCATTCTCCCTATCCGCAAATCATAATTTGTTCATATTGGCAGGCAAAGTGAAGAACAATGCATTACCAAAAGTAAGAATGAAGAACAAGGTATCTGACTAGTACATTGATCTGTATGCTTCACCGGATTATCATTTTGTGTTATGGATCTTGGGAAAGTTTGTTAGGCATCTATATTATCTTGTTGCCAAGTTTTGTGGTGTCGCATTAATCTGTGTATGAGTTATGAGATCCGATAAAATGGTTTTTTTGTTTATTTGTTCATGATGGCTGACTCAGTGCATGTGGTGTGTCGTGGATGTATAAGGAATAAATGTTTAATTGTTTCTATGTTCGAGAAATTTTGTTTTGGGTCCCAGCTACAGCTTAGCCAACTTTGGTGGATGCACATCATATATCAAATGTGAATAGAGCCGACAATTGAAATTTTTTTTTGTCTTGCTGCAAGCCGACTTGATGCACTTAAATCTTGGTAGCGGATATATATTTGAGTTCGAGTAATTCATTTTGGATGTGTGTAAGGATGAATGTGTAGAAGTGTGTAAATGCGAGTGAAGAGTAGAGCAGATGTATAGGAAAATATCAGAAGATCAATTGAGCAAATTTTTGCTTGTGCAAAAGAGGTTCTTGTGAAGCAAATTAAGGCAGATCAAAGCAGAAGTGTAGAATTGGACAGAAGGTCCAGAATCTTATCAATGTGCTTAATTGGAACTGTAATATGGAATTCGTAGATACTATCTTCTTAGTTCAACCTTTTGTTGTAATCCAAACATTTTGTAAGGCAACGAGCCTTCCTTCTTTTGAGCAGTGAGCTCTAGGCATTGTGCTTGAATGCATGTGCATTCTTTTTCTCCATACTTTTAACAAAGTATAAATTGTGGATTGATCTCCATCGTGGTTCTCCCCCTAACAAGGTTTCCACATAAAAATATTTGTGTTATGGTGTTTTGATTGTTTCCTTCATGTGCTTGCATCTTTACTTTTGATGAAATGTTGTAAATGGTTTAAGATCTAGAATAAAATCTAGATATTGTTGAACACTAATTCACCCCCCCTCTCAGTGTTCCTTGAGTCCAACAATTGGTATTAGAGCATTGGTTCCTCTGTAGAATTTTAAAAACTTGAGGTGGATCTTGGAATGCAATGGACTTTGGTGGTCTTCAACAACAGCTTTTGGTGGCACTTGATGATCTTGAGCAATCTAAAGTAGAAGTCATGGAATTGAAAGAAAATCTTGGAGATGCTGAAAAATTCATTCAATCATTGAAGGATAAAATCAATGAGTCAAGAGAAAAGAGGAAGGAACTATGTGATTAGCTAAAGTAGAAAGAAAGTAAATTCTTGGAAGATGCTCACCTAAATCAAACCTTCAAAGATATAACTAAAGAATGTGAAAAGCTTGCTAGAGATAATGCTACTCTAAAGCTTGAGATAGAATCTATGATGATGAAGCTAACTAAGGAGAGTGAAGAAAGGAAGAAGAATGAGGAGATTCTAGCTCAGTCCTTGAAAGAAAATCTGAAGAATGCAATAGAGTTAATAGTGAATTCATTCAGTTGGAGATTGACCTGCAACAATCTAGAAGTAATGAATAAGAACTTGAAAGACAAATAGTTATTCTCAGAGATGAACTCACTACTGCAAATGAATCCAAGGAGAAGTTTAGGATCAGTTCTGCTAAGCTTGATGAGCTGACTAAAGGATAGAAGGATGCAAATGACAAGAGAGGTCTTGGATATGAGAAGGGAGAAAGCTCCAAATCTAAACATAAGGATTCCAGACAAAGAAATCGGATGAAAAAAAGAAGAAGGTATCTAGCAAGACAACCTAATGCTCAGAAGTTTAATGGTCATTGCTTTTCCTGCAATAGATTTGGTCATATGGATTCTTAGTGTAGAGGTAAAATGAAATCAAGTGAACCATCATTCTCAGGTCAATGCTTTAATTGTGATAAGTTTGGTCATAAGTCAAGTGAATGCAGAAATATGATAGACAACTTTCATAGAAATGTCAGATGCTATGCATGCAACAAATTTTGGCATATTGCTAATCAATGTAGATCAAAAGAAAATCAATGGAATGAATGGTCTAGATAGAGAAATCTTGTGTTACAATTGCAATAGATTTGGTCATATTGCAAGATTTTGCAAGAACATAAACATGGACAGAAGAGGTCCGGTATACAAAGGAAGAATTTCACAGAAAGATGATAAAGGAAAAAAAAAGTAACTGTGGAAGAGATAAGAGATCAGATGAAGAAAACATGGGTAAGGAAGAATGAATTTGATGAAGAAACTAAGCCCGCATTGGAAGAATGTTTTGGTAATTCCTTCAGAAATTGATCTTAGGCCATCGGCCTAGGGGGAGTTTTTCAAGAAAAATCCTTTAACGACCTGTCATGAGTTGGCACCAGAATGCAGGTAATTGTCAGTAGTTGTGCCAGTGGTTTACAAGTGTATCAGTGGTCACTTGTGCAAAACATTGTGAAGTGGAAGGTCCGCAAAAGGATTTTTCCCTTGTTGTTTAAGAAAGCAGAGTACCCAGAACGCCTTGGGTGAAACATTTAATGTGGCAGAAAGGTTAGGTGCACGCAAAGTTATAAAAGGGTATTTGGAACCATCATTTGTCACCATGCATTAAAGGAGAATAAAAGGAGAACCCTTGCAATAGAATTTTGAAGGAGTCAAGTCAATTCAATGGCTAACTTATCAGGTATTCCAATTGTTTGTTGAAATCTCACTCAATTTGGTGTGCAGTAGAAACTTGTTTGGCACAAAAAGAAAAATGTTGCAAATCAAAGGAATGGTAAATTTGGATGAATATAGCAGTAAGAAGATTAGGGATGTGAAAAATTTGTTGTCAACCCATGAATTGAAATGGCTTGAAGGAGTGAAACACAAAAGTTTGGACATTTGGAGTGAGTTTCCATATTTTGATAACATGAAAGTCGTTAGGTTTATCTTGAACAAACTAAATGATGACATTCTAACTCTGGATAAACCCTATCCCATTTCAAAAGAGGTGATTAGGAATCTAACTGGTTTGTGCAATGTCGAGGATATTCTAAAAAATAAGTCAATTTAGAACAAAGAGTCTAACCGGAGTAACTAAAGATCAGAGGGCTTTGATAATTGTGACAATCAAAGATCCGATAACAAGGTACATTGCGCATGGGATCTCATACAAAATCTTTTTCAGAAACAGGGAAGGTGCAACCTCGGCAGGCACAATTTACATCTCACAAAATGATAACGAAGGATGAAGATTTTGATCTATGTGGTTTGCTAAAGGATCAATTGATGGAAAATGTGCAACTGACAAAGGAGGCAGATTACCCCTTCAGGTTTGGTACATTGGTCATATGTCTTGTGATGTATTTTCTGAATTGCTTGCCTCAGGTTAGTAATGTTGTATGGAAAAAGGATGTATCGGTTTGCAAACAAATTTTTGAACATTTTAATGCTTTGGGAAACTGTAAGCAAGAATATGCAAATTTCTTTAAGGAATTTCTAGGGAAGTTTGGAGCAATTAGCATTTCTATCTCGATTAAAGCACTTGAAGTTGGATCTTCTTCCGGTGAGATGGAGAGGAAGAAGAGAAGAGCTCTAGAGATTGCTTAGTACACTCCTCTGACACACAAAACCCCTAAAGTTGAAGGAAAAGGTAAAGAGCAAGAGATTATGGATATACCAGATGAGGAATCTGATGAGTACACTCCCAGAGATGAACCAAAATCAGTTGAACTAGATATAGTAATAGCAGAAGGAAGTGAAGAAGAAGGTGTTTTATTGAAAGCAAAGATATTGCAGATTGTTCAGGAGAAAGATGGGATGCAAAATATTGCTGGCATATGGTCTGAGAGACCCTCATATGAGCAGGACCTGATCGAAAGTACTCTGAGTGCTTACTTTGTGCATAATCACATCAATTTGGAGAGCTTGCAGAATGTGTTTCCTGAAGAGACGATTGAATGCATAAAGGATGCCATGGTCTCTGAGTCTTAGGACAGGAAAGAGGAAGAGATAATTTTACATCTAAAAGTTGAGAAAATGCATAAATATAACAAACAATATCTTCAACTATTGTCTACATTGGCCTGATGCAGTTGGGAAGTACAAAGATAAGTTGGAGTAGATTGAAACTGAACTGAACATAATTGGTTAGGATTGCAACATGTTTCAGGATTAGGGTGGTGTAGTCAAGAAGATGATTCAAGAGTTGCAGTCTGAGCACACAAAAGTTCTGTTCACCAAAAATAACCTTGTGGACACTTTCTGGAAAGTGAAGTACTTAATTAAATGTAGGCTGGAGCAGTTAATTGAAGTTCTGAGGAAAGGAGAGAAATTAGAAGAGACAATTACAATACCCGAATCTCTCATCCAAATTATCAACCGAACATCAGAAAACAATAGCTTGATCATAATCATTGGGATTACAGTGGAAGCATGTAAGAAATTTCTTCTGGAAATGAAAGATAAGTACAAATTAATTTTCTAATTCAAGCAGTAGTTGTATGTTCTCAAATTTTGATCCATTTTTTGAATGGGGGAGAGAGATAATTTTTGAGAGTGGAGTGATAAATATGTTTGTCATTGATGTCAAAGGGGGAGATAGAGCAGTGAAAAAATCCTTATCACTCTAAGGGCGAGTTGTGTTTTGAAAATTTTGAAAATTTGAATTTGGCAACGTAATCTTATTGGTTCTGACACTTAGTCATTTTTCACTAAGTGTTTCCATCAATGCCAAAGGGGGAGATTGTTGGCATATGGATTCTAGTGTTGTCATTGATGGAAACCGAAGTCATTATCCTGGTCTGCAGATCAAAATTTGTTCATACTGGCAGGCAAAGTGAAGAACAATGCATTACTGGAAGTAAGAATGAAGAACATGGTATCCGGCTAGTATGTTGATTTGTATGCTTCATTAGATTATCATTTTGCGTTGTGGATCTCAAGAAAGTCTATTAGGCATCTATATTATCTTGTTTTCAAGTTTTGTGGTGTTGCATTAATTCGTGTATGAGTTATGAGATCCGGTAAAATGGTTTTTTTGTTTATTTGTTCATGACGGCTGACTCAGTGCATGTGGTGTGTCACAGATGTATAAGGAATAAATGTTTGATTGTTTCTATGTTTGAGCAATTTTGTTTTGGGTCCTAGCTATGTCTTAGTCGACTTTGGTGGATGCACATCATATATCAAATGTGAATAGAGCCGATAGTTGAATTTTTTTTTTGTCTTGCTGCAAGCCAACTTGATGCACTTGCAAAAGAGGTTCTTGTGAAGTGAATTAAGGCAGAGCAGAGCAAAAGTGCAGAATTGGATAGAAGGTCTAGAAACTGATCAATGTGCTTAATTGGAATTGTAATATGGCATTTGTAGATGCTATCTTCTCAGTTCAACCTTTTTTTGTAATCCAAACATTTTGTAAAGCAGTGAGCCTTCCTTCTTTTGAGCAGTGAGCTCTAGGCAGTGTGCCTGAATGCATGTGCATTCTTTTTCTCCATACTTTTAACAGAGTATAAATTGTGGATTGATCTCCACTGTGGTTTTTCCCCTAACAAGGTTTCCACATAAAAATATTTGTGTTATGGTGTTTTGATTGTTTCCTCATGTGCTTGCATCTTTACTTTTGATGAAATGTTGTAAATGGTTTAAGATCTGGAATAAAATCTAGATATTGTTGAACACTAATTCACCCCCCCTCTCAATGTTTCTTGAGTCCAACAGCTTCAACCTTCTTTAAAAATCTAGACATAATAGTAGTCAAAGTGTTTAGGCTATAAGAAAATATTTCTCTATTCTTTGTCTTCCCATCATTCCTAGGTTTAATTACAAAGTGTCTGTTTGGGTGGTTAGAGGAAAAACCTTTCCTAGAGTTTCTTTTAGCCATAGTCTCCCTAAGCCAAGAGGAAAACATAAGCATGAAAGAGGGTAGTTTTGAGGGGAGTATAGTGGAGATAAAATCCAAAAATGTACATGAGAGACAAGCAAATGCAAAGGGAGAATGTCGAGAACAAAACATAAGGGACACCATCAATAAAACTATCTTAAATTGAAGAAAAAAAAAATTGAACATGGGAATTTATAGAACACAAGAGAGAATAAACCAACATGAAAGTAAATTCTAGTTGATTGGATAGAAATATGAAACACAATGAAAATTAGTCACTTTCCATTTGTGAAATAACAAATCTCAAAGCCTAAATCAGCCCAAGACTATGACCAAAGAAAGACAAGACCATTCAAGAATAATTGAAGGAAATGAAAACTTTAAATGAGGAAGGAGGTGAACAAGTTGAAAACTCATTTTAAATATATCATTTTGCCACCCCAACAAATAATGTTGATGGCAAGCTTGCGAGTGTTAGTTCACACATAAATTTGAGGGACAATGTAAGAAAGTAAAAAAATTAAAGGGATGACAATGAAATACATAGGAGAAAGGATGAAAAATATTGACATACTTAGGAGAAAAGATAAATGATTAGATTGTGAAAGAGGAAAATAAAATGGTTCATAACCCATGGTATTAAGGATCTTCTTCATCAACCAAAATCGTGAATAAGATTATTCTAGCATCTCAAGGTTTAATATATCTTAACCTTGTTGCTAGAATTCTAATTGCATTGATAATAGGGCCCCCTACCAATTGTGTATCGGGTAATTAAGACTAAGAATTATATATATATATATATATATATACAATGATCATAGGAGATCTATACCACTCTAGTAAAGGTCACCCCTCTCAAATTGACTTGGGTGTTCACAAAGTTATTAGGGTCCAAAGACCCAATAAAAGAGAAACAAATCCCCACTTTGAAAGTCATTCCATAAGCTTCTAACCCAAAAAATCTCAAGTTGTTATGAAAAGTATCCTCTCAAACTGACTTGGGTGTTCACAAAGTTATTAAGATCCAAAGACTCAATAGAAAACAAATTAATCCCCACTTTGAAAGTCATTCCATAAGCTTCTAACCCAAAAAAATTCAAATTATTATGAAAAGTATTTTAATATTCCATTTCCAGAAGGAAAAGAGGCAATTGATTGTCCAAAACATAAGTCTATTTGATAATTTTTTATGTCTATAATTTTGGGCCCTTGTAAGTCACATTGCTGACTAGGACAGAAAAGTCTATGTAGTCGTTAAACTTTATGACTAATGTTGGAAAGCTTTGTTTTCTTTAAATTGTATATCGTACAAATTACTCGCCACCAAAAACTGCAGTACATCTTCTTCTAGATGGATTTAGATTTGCAGTTAAACTGTATCATTCAATGTATTACAAGATTATTGAAAATTGTATTATTTTATATAATCAAAAGTTATACTATAGATGCATTAAAAACTATATTTTTAACACTGTATGGGGCAAGTTGCTGAAGGTGATAAGAGCTGAAGGTTAAATAGATTATTTATTTGATTTATTTAATACATTTTTCAACAATCAGAGTGCCATGGATAAATGGAAAATGTGGTACAAAATAAGAAAGACCAAAATATGCCAAATGAGTGCAGAAAATGAGCTTAGAGGTAATCAGTGAAACCAATTATCAAATGTACAATGAGGAAATAAAAATATGTCATGGAAACACATGAGAATTATGTTCTGAAAACCAGAAGGAATCTCTACAATTCACTGCAGAAACTGTATAAGTAGATACATATTGTACAAGATCACAGAATACATGACTGCAAGCCATCTCACAACCTGCTCACATAAATCTCAGACCAACCAACTTCACCAAAAAAAAACTCTGAAAAAACACCATGCTCAAAAAATGCTTGTTTTAAATAGTGTGCTTTTCTGGATCTTTCAGCTCTTTTTTCATTCTGATGATGGATCACAAAGTGTGATCCAAAACATTGATGACTTGATGTAAACAAATTATACACAGTAAAATCCAGAAAAAACACACTATTTAACAATATGGACTGTAGAAATCTAATATCTTTAGATGCTTGTTTCATCTCAATACAATACTGAATTTACTGAAACTTCATATGGAGAAATGGAAAGTTAAGCAGTGGGTGTACTTTCTGAATCTCCTGGAACTTCATATGGAGAAATGGAAAGTTCAGAAGTGGGTGTTCTTTCTGAATTTACTGAAACCTCATATGGAGAACTAGGAAGTAAAGTAGTGGGTGTACTGCCATGATTAGTATGAGAGGAGTCTACCAGAATAGACCACATAACATGCACATCTTCATATCCACAGGATTTCACATCCTCATACAGGATATATAGTCCACAGCCTGTCATCATGAAAAAATCAAAACAGAATGAGCAAGAGTTATCTGCAGATCTAATCAGATTCTAATTATACAAGAAATTATCATAGCACTATGGGCAGTACACTCTACTGTGAAAACTTACTATTCTTGTGAGCAGCAAAGAATCTTTTATGGATGGAATGCCACATCTTTTTGAAGGGCCAAAAGATTTTTGGTACCCAATTGCCCATTATCCAATACTGACACTAAAAAACATAAACATACATTTGGTGCTGGTTGTTTGCTAGTAGAATTGTAATTCTAAATTGTACTAGAAACAACTATTTGCTCAACTAATATCTCCTAATAAGGCAAATATAGGTTTGCTAACAGTAGAGTAGAGTGAAATGTAATCAGCTATTAGTGGGCCATGGCCTGTCTTTTAATATTCCTCCTTTTATTGCTGAGGGTAAAACGTGTCCTATTGTATTCTCTTTCTTTCGTTGGTGTCTTCCATATGTGGATACAGAGAAAACTACACTTTACCAACTATTAACAATTTCTCCATTGAAGCATTTTAGAAGATAGTGTCTTTTTCTTTCAACCATTACCTAAATTATCTAAAAGCATCTGATATGCTACATAGACATTAGCAGAAGTGCGTGGAAAGACACATAACTCATGAGAATTTGTGAAAAAAATGGAAAAGAAAGTCAAATTACATTTTCATGTGGGGTAAGGCTTTAAGGAGAGGAGAAGGTGCTTATGTTAAAAGAAGGGTGATCAAGTATCTAGTCCATGATTGTTAACAAGGTGCTTCGCAAGTGATAATGGGTGAGTCCATTTTTCCTTTTAAAAAGCTACCTTGAATT
Organism: Sequoia sempervirens; assembly: GCA_007258455.2. NCBI lineage: Eukaryota > Viridiplantae > Streptophyta > Pinopsida > Cupressales > Cupressaceae > Sequoia > Sequoia sempervirens. The sequence continues at coordinate 108,161 of VDFB02256200.1, read as the reverse complement.
TGCAGAAGCACCTTGGGATACTCTTTTGAGGGGATAGCATTGCACCTATGAGAATCCATAGATCAATGGAATTGATTATTGTGTGGTGATCAAGGTATCCCATTAGTGAAGTTGACAGGCTCAACTTTTAAGATAGTGAATTATGTAGGCAAAGTAATTAATAAGTACACCTCTCAATCATTATAAGGCAAGACCAAAAGCATTGCATGCAGGGAATGTAATTAATAAGGACACCTCTTAATAAGGCAACAAGAAGTTAATGTATCCAAATTAATCCATTAAGGAATAGAATGGGACACTATTTATTATAGGTAATAATAATAAATGGAAATGTTTAAGTACTTTCTTTTGGACATAAGTATTTCCAGTTTATAATTAAATACAATTATGTAAAATAGGATGACTATATATTTGAATATTTCTTAACTTTTTTTACTATAAATATATAAAATATAAACATGAGTTGCATGTCATTTTAAACCCATTAAATATAATTTGTTTTAGGCTCATCTTAAGAAGTCTATGCAATAATTAGACTCATATTGGTTGTAGGTTGATCTCTAGTAATATATTGGGAAGAACCACCCAAAGTGTTAGAGAGTTGTGATAAGGGTAGTTCACATCAATTAAGTTTTGTGATCTAAATACATCATTTTCTTTTCTCAAACATAATTGATACCATAATTTATAATCATAAATAATAACTAAAGTAGAAGGTGATCAGTTTCTATTAGATCTAAGAGGAATTACATCATCTAATAAAAACATTTCAGCAAGTTTTAGGTAAAGAAATCAATACTAGAACTTGATTTTAGGTAATTGTTAGTTTTGTAAAGGGGTGTTTTCAAAACCACTGGTTCCCCATAGGGGGTGGTTTCATAACCACTGCCTATTGAAATGCAACGGTTTTGTTCGATTAGAAAAATAAAATAAATGAACAATAAACCATATCTCTTAAAATTGTGTGCAAGAAGGCTCTGTAGATATATTCAAGGTCTTATGGTATCTTATTTGGAGACATTGAAAGCCTAAGACAAAGGGGAGGGGGACAATTGAATATTTGTGTTTCTAAGGAATTAAAATTGCAAGTTGAAGTAAAATAGTTTACACTTGATGAAGCTTATAATACACATCTATACTCATCTATTTTTGGAAATACACTCTAATAGATGAGAAATTGACACTACCAAACTAATTAATTCTCCCTTCAAGGTGTTTCCTACAAAAAATATAATGCTCATGTTGCCTTCTTTTCACTTCACTACTTTATTTATTATGTGTGTAAGAACCTAAATAATAAACCTTCAAATAAAAGAAACGGATTTAAATAATGTGAGTGTATGATTTATCCCTTTTAAAAGGTTGTGTTCTTTTAGGGAGTGATTGTGTGTGCATACAAAGTGCAAATTAATGTTTCCTCTAGGATTATCTCCAACTAACCTAAAACTTATTCATAACCACTAGAGCTAGGATTGACAAACTAGTCATTTGATAAACTACACTTGAATTGGACAATCAAGACTTGTAAAGCAACAATTATAGAATTTGAAAAGACCTTGTAAAAGTGGGTCTATATGCACCCATGGGATGAAGTGGTCCAACAACAAAGTGATCAAAATAACCTCTTGATGTTACCTATGAAATTTAGAAGTTTAAATATCAAAATTTTAAGGCCTCTCAAGGTCAAACAACTAGAATGACAATATTGTCATATCTGTACATCCACCATAACATTATCTAGGGGTGAACTTGTCCAAGAATTAGGCGAGGCCCTAAAAATTATCAAGAGGGCTCTTGACAAAGGTTTAAATCCCCTAAAACAATGTAAAGCTATCAAGGAGAAATAGAAGGCATGTAATTTCATGCAAATTAAGAGGTCTTGGAACTAATGATTAAAATGAATAATGTAACTTGAAAATAGATAAAAATTTCACCTTGTAAATAGAATAATGAGGTCCTAAAATTGATAGGAATGACTATTAACTTGTAAAGTGTCCCAAGAGATCTCAACTTTTGATTTCCAAGGGAAGTGCCAAAATGAAAGGCCAACTTTATATCTTTAAATGATTGGAAAGGAGAGATAAAATATAGAAATTAGAGCACTTTCACCCAATAAAAGTATTTTTTATAATCATAGGTGAGTTACAAATACCAATATGGACATAGAGTAGAAAATTAGGCATAAAATCCTAAAATCGACAAGTAAGTGTATTAAGAATTGACCATGTTTAATAGACAAAAACATCCTTAACCTTGTCAAACTATCCCCCATAAATTTTGAGAGAGGTTCATCATGATTTTTGACATGTACTTTTCTTCTACAACCTATTCTAGAAACTTTAAAAAATCTTCATAATTGACTTGCAAGTTGAGTTTATAAGGGGAAACCCTACAAAAATAAGTGATTAAGGTGGGGTATTCCTCAATCAATCCCCTTGTGTAATTCTAAGTTCAATCCACATTAACATACTACTAAATAATAAATTACTAAGTTGATCTATTCAATGAAATCAAACCAAAAAATAAAATCATTTAACCATGTAAAACATTTATGATGATAATAATGAATAATTGAAACACTACAAACTAAGTGGGGTAGAGGAAATGTTTTGGAAACAAGATAAGGGCTCAATAAAAAGGGATTTGGGGGTGTTAAGGAGGACTAATATTTTAATAGAAAACTACAAGTCTAAATAACTTAGGTGAGGTTTTGATATTGAAATGATTAACAACTCTCAAATATAGTAAACAAGGACTTGCACTCACAAATGGATTATGGGAAACATGATGAAATAGAAAAATAACACAATTGAGGCTTAATGGGAATTAAAGGGGTTGATGAAGGTTTTCAAATTAGAAAAATAGAGGTCAGTTGATGGAGGTTTAGCGGGGAACAAAGGGAATGGATAGACACAAAAGCTATTTTTTTAACAATGGAAATAGAGAGAAGGGGAGATAAAAACAAATAGATTGAAATGGTATGTGAAGATTGAATTAGTGTTTGGGAAGAGGTATGAAGAAAAAATTGTAGATATGTCAAAAAATGCTAAAGGAAATGGCTCATCCATGTTGAGAACAAGGTTAAATTCATGTAAGAATAACTTCTACAAGTGTGTGCAAATTTAAAATTTGTTTCCTTAAACAAGAATTACCATAAGATTATTAAAGCGATTGCATAAATTACTAATGATAAATAGATTAGCAAACCTTTCAATCTAGGATTTACAGGGAGAAACCCTTTCAAGAAAAGAAAAAAAACTCCACACAAGAAAGAGGACAAGTACTATTAATATTCAAATATGAGATACATTCATACACTAACACTCACTTCACTCTAACAGTACTTTGGTAACACCTTTGTACCTATAAAATAATCTCATGAAACTACTATATCATTTCTCCAATTTATAGATAAATGGGAGAGGAATACAATAAATGAATTCCCAAAATAATGTACGATCAAACCATACTAAAATTCAAAATCTCCCACATCTAAAATGAAGAGGCATTTTCAAGAATAGTAAATGTAATTCCCAATGAGCCATGAATAGACAAAGTAACCTCCACACTAATGCATCATCTTTGACTTATAATTCCAAGTTCATAATGGCCCATTATCCAAGATAGACATCCAAAATCATCACCCAACTCATATGGTACCCATCAATAAAATTTAAGATGCTCTACTACTCAATTTTCTTACCCAAGTTAAAAAATTTACTAAAAATAGTTTCATATTCACCAATACCAACTCCACCTCATTCATTAATACATCTAATAGCTAATTTCAAGATTCTTTGGGAATCTAAATTACAAAATTATTTTTTAATTATGCCCTAGGTGTCCAAGGACACTTTCAAAGAGTGTTGGAGACACGTGAATAATATATAGGATTACAAGGTAAATGGTACCTTAATCCTAACATTCTCCCACTTGAATTTATACATTATAAATATATACAATTAAGTTCAAGTATCAAGGCCCATGCCCTTCCTACACCAAGCGAACTTACTCATGATCACTCGCTTTGAACATAAATTATACAATATTATCCAAAGTGTCAACCTTTTCTAACAAGAATTTAAAATCCACAACCATTTCTCACACAAAAATGATACTCTACATCAACAAACTTAGTACAAGCATGATACATAGTATTTTTTTATCAAAAATTGATTGTCACATCTAATTTTAATGATCCTATGTAATCAAAACCAATACATGTATTGAGTCTCTATAACTAAACCACCTCCTTAGAGTCATATGCAGCAATTATATACTCTAATTTTATGGTGGAAAAAGAAAACATGGGCTTCCTTTTACTCATCCAACTGACTACACCTCCAAACAAAGGGAAAAAATAGCCACTAGTAGACCTTTGAATATCAAAGCCACCTACCCAATATACATCAATAAATCCTAATGTAGAGTGAGATTACTACTCTCAAATCCCTCTCTAAAATCCTCACAACAAAAAATTAAATAGAATAAAAAGATTGCAAATTTAACTCAACAAATTTGTTTGCACATGAAACCATTGTATTGCTCTGTTAAAGAAATCTTGTAACAAAATATTTTGAGTCATCAATGGACCAATGAACAGCAAATCAAATCCATACAAACATCTAATATGCAAAGGAATACATTCAAACACAAACTATGCCCAACTATTTGAGCTCTTGCAAAATAATTCACTTTCCAACACTTCATATCCACTTGCAACTCTTATAGCTTCAACCTGTTGATTTGAAACTTTAATGGACTATTGTAAATCAGTCCCAACTTGCAACAAAACCCAAGAAATTCCCTCTCAGAGAATGCTACGCCCCACTATTCCTCTTCCTTCAATTCCTCTTCAAAACCTTCCTTAATGAAAATTGATTTTTCCTTTTCTTAACTACTGTTGTCATGGAATTGATTTCACATTATTTATTTTTACCTCTCCAATATGGCATTCCTATCCCTATGGATACACATTAAACTCTTCAAAAATATATATATATATAATTAAAAATCCATTTCTAGCAGCCCCTCTAAAGATAAGAGTTTTTCAGTTTTTTTTCTTCTCTCCTTTTGACTCCCAAAAAAGCAAGAAAGTAAAAGCAAGCCTGGGAACCCATATCCTCAGTCCCTACTTTTTATGGATCATGGTGGAGTGTTTAAAACTCCATATTTTCAAATACCAATGCCTCATATAGCCTTTCTAGTATATTGCAATTAAATAATTTAAAATTTGCTTTTTTCCTTTTCACCCACTATGTTAACTTGTCAATGTGCAAAGGAAATTTATTTGAAAAGTTTGATTAATCAAAGATAAATCATTTTCCACCTTACAACATGAATTTCAAACCAAAATTAACTCACTCAAAAATTGAAAAATGCTCAACAAAATTGAACCTCTTTTGATTGACACAAGATTGTCAATTGCCATGGATGCTCCTGCATCAAACACCCACAGTAGAAAATAAATGTTTCATGAGTGTGACTCATTAAAATTTGTAGATCCGATACTCATTTTGAATCCATCTTGCTACCTTATTCACCCGAACCTTCTTTCTCACATGTCCCTGTAACTTGATGTCTCTTCCATCTTTCGTTCCTCCTCTCTTCCTTCCTCTTTTCACAAATTCCAATTCCCACCAACTTGCACTATGAAATGCTGAAAAATAATAATCACCAATTTTATCTTCTTCAATAAAATAAGGAAACTCATGCATTACCTCTCCCTCTATTATCACTGCAACAATCGGTTCACTTTCAATCTCTATTTGTTCCATGTGTTTCCCCTTCCCTATATCTTTTGAAAAGCAATTTTAAGTTGCAAATTTAATGTTAGTAACACAATCAAAATACTCATTCTTTCCATCCCTCTCCTTTGTATCCATTTCAATTTCAATAACACTATCAAAATATTCTTCCCTTCCACCCTACAATAAACTTTCATCCATACAAATCTCTTTATCACATGGGAAATCATCAACTAATGCAAACATAAGCTCACCAAACAAATCAATATTCACTTTCTCACCTTCTTCCTTAATTACAACTGTAGTACCTTCATTCAATAATGTACTCATTGTTGCAATATCTTCTTCTACACTAATTTCATCGTGCTCACATAAATCAGCAACAAAATTTTCACAAAAATCAGATTTTACCTCTTCTTTCTCCACTGAAACTTTCACTCTACCCCTTTTGAATGCAATCAACACTGCTGCAACTTGCATTAGCAAATCATGATCTTCATCCTCGTCCTCTTTTACTAACTATTTAACTCCATTAACCAAACAATTTCTAGTTTTATTACATACCGTTCTTTCTTCCTTACTCAAGGGCTTCAACTTATGTTTGATTTCATCTTTCGTCAAGGAGTATGTATTGGCATACCCATCATGCACTGCACACTTGTCAAACTTCCAAGGCCTCCCCAATAACAAGTGACAAACAACCATACACATTATATCACATAAAACTTCATCATGATAATCACCTATCTTAAATTTTACTAGACATTGTTCATTTACAAAAACTTTATGACCATCTCGCAACCAAACAATCCTGTATGGATGTGGGTGTCTTCTTCTTTCCAACTGTAACTTATTTACCATTTCTTCAAAAACAATATTTTCAGTACTACCACCATCAATAATAACATTAAAAAATTTACCTTCACACTTACATCTTGTTTTGAACAATCTCTTCCTTTGATCTGGTTCTTTTCCTTCATTCATCAAGAATCTTCTTGAAACAAATACTTCTCCATCCTCTGCCTCTTCTGAGTGTGAAGACTTAGCATCTTCCTCATTCACATTTGCTTCCCTTGCATTATTTTCATCCCTCCTATGTGTCCTCTCTAGTTCTATTTCTTTATAAGATCTATTTCCTTCTTCTCCACATCTAAAATAAGTTATTTTGTAATTTTCTCTTCCAAATCCTCTCCCCGATCTTCCTCTTCCTCTAAAATTTTGATCATGGGATTGATTTGAACTCTCACCTCTTTCATCCTTGCTTCCCTTAGTATCTCCAATCTTATTTCTTTCCTTAATTTTCCGCACATTAGTTTTACCCTTTCCTCTTTTCTTATTATCAAATCTTCTATTCATTCTTTCTTCAATTTTTAAGGAAAATTAGTATGCATTCTCCATGGTTAGAACACTCACTAATGTCAAATCTCCTCTTGAATTTTTTGTATTAGACCATTGATATACCTTGAAACCTTCTCTTTGGTGGCTTTTGAATGCCTTTTTTGGATAAGAATCCTATGAAACTCCTCTATGTACTCCTTCACTGTCTTTGTTCCTTGCTTCAATCCATGCATTTTCTTGACCAAATCTAACTCATAATCCACTAGAATGAATTGTCTTTTCATTTTATTTGTCATTTTTTTCCACCTTGTGATTTTCTCCTTCCCTTTTCTTCCTCTTTCCAACTGAATTTCTCTCCACCAAATTCAAGCATGTCCCTTCAATCTTGTCTTGGAAAATCTTACTCCGAGTCTTCAACTTCTTCAAATTCAAAGTACTCCTCCATATCATTTATCCATTCTATAAGTTCTTTTGGATTCAAATTTCCATTAAAGGTAGGAATATCAATCTTTGGTATTTTCCCTATTTTTGATAGGGCTCTCAACAACAAATCATTTGCAACTGCTGCAGCTATATCTCTCTGCTCACTTGCCAGGCTAGCATTCATTGAGGCTTCTTCTTCTTCCTCATCACTCTCTGGTTCCCTTCTCTGTGCAAACCCTCTTCTCATTTCTTCTTAATTTTTTCCACTTGTCTTCTCAAAGCTCTGAAATCATCATCATGGAAAAAAATTTCTATTCTTCCTCTTCCTCTACCTCTACCACATGGGCTCCTCTTGCATACATTTTTCTACACACCCACAAACTCAATCCTAGTGCACATTGCCTCTCTTCATAGGTATTTTCACACACTCATAATCTTCCTACTTTGATACCACTATTGTAGAGTGAGAATATTACTCTCAAATCCCTCTCTAAAATCATCACAACAAAAAATTAAATAGAATAAAAAGATTGCAAATTTAACTCAACAAATTTGTTTGCACATGAAACCATTGTATTGCTCTGGGAAAGAAATATTATTACAAAATATTTTCAGTCATCAATGGACTGATGGAAAGAAAATAAAATCCATACAAACATTCGATATGTAAAGGAATACATTCAAACACAAACTATGCTAACTATGTGTGCTCTTGCAAACTAATTCACTTTCCAACACCTCATATCCACTTGCAACTCTTGTAGCTTCAACTTGTGGATCTGAAACTTTAATGGACTGTTGTAAATCAGTCCCAACCTACAACAAAACCCAATAAATTCCCTCTCAGATAATGCTATTCCCCCATTTTCCTCTTCCTTCAATTCCTCTTCAAAGCCTTCCTTAATGAAAATTGATTTTTCCTTTTCTTAACTCCTATTGTCATGGAATTGATTTCACATTATTTATTTTTACCTCTCCAATATCACATGCCTATCCTTGTAACTGCACATTAAACTCCTTGAAAAGCAATTAAAATAATTAAAAATCCATTTTCAATAGCCCCTCTAAAGATAGGAGTTTTTCAATATTTTTTCTTCTCTCCTTTTGACTCCCAAAAAAGCAAGAAAATAAAAGCAAGCCTGGGTGCTCATATCCTCAACCCCTACTTTTTAGGGATCATGGTGGAGTGTTTAAAACTTCATATTTTCAAATCCCAATGCCTCATATAGCCTTTCTAGTATTTTCCAATTAAATAAATTAAAAATTATTTTTTGTCTTTTCACCCACTATGTCAATTGTCAATGTGCAAAGGAAATTTATTTTACAAGTTTAATTAATCAAAGATAAATCATTTTCAGCCTTACAACATGAATTTCAAACCAAAATTAACTCACTCCAAAATTGAAAAATTCTCAACAAAATTGAACCTCTTTTGATTGACACAAGATTGCCAACTACCATGGATGCTTCTATCTGATGACTTGTCCACATCATCAATAGTGTGATAACATAAATAGTAATAAAATTTTCCTCAAAAATATAAAATTACCTTCTTAATGAAATTCTAATTCTCTCTACCAAGATTAGACATAAACTTGCTCAAAAATCCATTGCTTGCATATCTAGTCTAGTGCAAATTGTTTCATACATTAAACTACCAACAACACTAGCATAAGGAACATTAGATATTCCATCAAATAATCATCAAATTTAAGACATGTCTAAATTAAAATTAGTACCAATGGGAAATGGAATATTTATTGGTTTACAATTAGGTATACTAAACCATCCCAAAATCTTATCCACATACTTACTCTTACTCAACCAAAGCTTTCTATGTACCTAATCCTTAATGATCTCTATCCCAAGAATATATTTTACAACCACCAAGTCCTTGATGTCAATTTTTTTAGAAGGTTGCTCATTTTTATCTCCTTGATCATCATCTTGTTCTTACCGATAAACAACTTATCATCCACATACAAGATAATTATTAGTATCTAATCATCAATAATATTAACATAAACACAATGATTTTTCTCAATTCCAATAAACCCAATTTCAATCCAAAGGAGTCAAACTTCTAGTACCATTTCATGAGTGAATTTTTTTATCGTACAATGATTATTTCAACTTACAAACCAATTTACCCTTCTCTTTCACAATAAAACTATCAATAAGTTGCATATAAATCTCCTCAATATTCCCATGCAAGAAAGCAGTTTTATCATATTTTTTCTAAATTTCAAAACCACAATTTAATCAATAAATAAAATGAATCTAATAGAAGGAAATCTGGAAAAAGAGAGAAATTCCACCAAAATAAACTCTCTCTCTCTCTCTCTCTCTCTCTCTCTCTATGAGTATCCCCTACCCAATAGTCTAGCCTTATACTTATCTAAATGACTATCTACATTGGTTTTATTTTTGTACACCCACATGCAACCAATAGGTTTTCTTCCCTCAAGAAAATTGATAAGGTCCTAGGTATCACAGCTATCCAAGTCCACCATCTCATCTTGCATGGCCTACATCCAAGACTCACTATCTTCTAAAGAGAGAGCCTCTCTAGAAATCTAGGTAATCATCAATACTCAACAAATAAAATACATAATAAAAATCTAGTGGGCTATACTTGTAAATTGGGTTTTATTATCTTGTGGATCTTCTCAATGTTGGAGTAATGTTGAATCCACAAGTATATGAAATTAAAAAAAAAAAAACAAATAAACCTTAAACAAGTGAGAGCTTCAATGAAAAAATATAAATTGCCTCAAAAAAAATTAATTACAATGATAATACACTAAAATAAAATAACCTTGCTATATTAGCAAGGTAAAAGTCCCTAAATATCACAATAGTGTGCCAAGTGTCTTAATCTTATGCATTAAAACAAAAAATATGTATAATTGAGCTTAATAATAAGGTGTGAATAGATCCTAAAGTCTAATTGATTAGATAAAGTACCATGTTCTCACTAATGCCCCACCTTAAGTGTAACTTAGGGAGGCACTAAACTAATATAGAGAAAGTAAGAAATGGGTTTCAACAACTAGGAATGATGAGGTACCCATATATAAATGAAAATAAATACCTCCTAACTAAATAAAAGGAGAAAACCTCATGGGAAAAACTCTTGTCTAAAAACATAGATGTAAAAATGTGAGGGAAGGAGGACTCAAGAAGACTCCCTAGGGAAAAATTCCTTCACCCCAAGCCTTGATCATAATTGAAGATAATGAGGCAAAGCCAAAGTTTTAGTTGAAGATATATGCAACTTGCTCCTTGATAAGAAAATACTCTAAAGAGAGATGGTCACCATGGATGATTTTTTAAATGAATTGTACTTGTATCTTGATGTGCTTCATTCTTTGATGCTCAAATAGGTTATATTCAATGTGAATGGAACTTTGGTTATCATACCAAAGAAGTGTAGGACTATCAAGTGGTAGACCAAACTCTATCATAATCTATCAAAGCCATAAAACCTCCTATCTAGCAATAACTACACCTTGATACTCAACCTTAGTGGATGATAGTGCAATAGCAATTTGCTTCTTGCAATACCAAGGAACTAGATGAGAACCAAGGAAAAAATAAATCCAGAAGTGAACTTCCATGAGTCAACATAACTTGCCTAATCTAAGTTGATGAAGCCTACTATTTGTGAATCTCTTGGTGTGTATCAAATGTCAAAATGTGTATTGACATGAATATACCTCAAAATATGTTTATCTACCTTCTATAATCTCATGAGGATCATGAGAAAAAATGGGAGACAAAAAAGTGGTATTAAGATGTGTGGGTGTCAAATACAAGAGACTTCCCACCAACTATCCATTCAAAGTGGAATTAATGTTAGGTGTGGTACAAGTAGCAGTGAATGTGACATGTTACTGAAATGGTGTAGGAGCTAGCTTACAATCATCAATACTACAATGATGAATTAGATCAATGGAATGCTTCTACTAATGTATGGAGATAACCTCAATACATTGAATAGCATGTAGACAAAGAAAGAAGTGTAGAAGATCAAGATTTATCATGTCAAAGTGCTCCATCATGAATATTGCATATCCTATAGCATGGAGGAGGAGCTACTAGTGATAATTAAATCATCTACATATAATACCAATATCAAAAGATTATCTCTATTCCTTTAAATGTACATAGTTTGATTAGATTGACTGCATTTAAAACTACATGCAAGAAGGAAACCATTTATCTTCTCCTACCAAGACTTAGAGGATTGTCTGAGACTATACAAAGAATGGTATAGATTGAAAAAATAGAAGAGTCTTTGATGAATCTTGGAGGTTTCTCCATTTATATCTTCTCATGAATATCATCATGTAAGAATTCACTCTTCATATTCACCTAGTAAATAGGTCAACCCTAAATATACCAAGAGAAATGATAAGGTTAAAAGAGTCCATCTTGGCTACATGGGAAAATATCTCAAACTAGTCAATAAATTAAACTTGTGAAAACCCTTAGCAACAATACATGCCTTATACCACTCAATAAAACCATTGACTACATATTTGGTGTGATACACCCACTTGCACTGAACCATATTTCTCCCCAAAGGAATATAAATCAAATATCATGTTTGATTCTTCATCAAAGAAGAAAATTTCTTATCCATAGCATTATCCCACTCTGGAATGTTGAATGCCTCTAAAAGCATTAGTGGATCAATAGATATAGCACGACTCAAAAGAGTGGTGATAGAATACTAGGATTGATTGTAACAAGAAGTCATAGGATCACAAGCTAAATATAAAAGATCCTTAATAGTATTACAAGATCATCGAGGAAAAACACAAGTGCTAGGAGGTAGAAGTAATGGAGTAGGAGATGGTGGTATAGGACCATCATCTGGAGTATCCTCTAGTGCACAAATATCCTCATGAGATAAATAAGGTGTAATATGTAGTGAGGAAGAAGAAGATGCAGAGTATAATTATGGGAAAAACTCATCAAACTAGACATATCTACAAAAGTAGACATCTCTCTATAGGATCAAATGACTGATAAGCCTTCACATCCTCACAATATCTTGAAAAAATGAATAGTTGACTCTTGTTCTCAATTTCCTTATATTGGCTATCCATTATGAATGCCCAAGCCTCACTAAAAAATACCCTACAGTTTAAGGAAACAACAAGCTTGATATTGGACCAAGCCTCCATTGTAGAGATATTTAAAATACCTTAGGAAAAATGTGGTTTTAAACATAGCATAATTGATTACCTTATCCAAAAATTATGGAGCCATAGACTAAGACTAAAGCATAGAATTTGACATCCCCTTGAGTGATTTTTTTTGTTTTTTAGCAACACCATTCGACTAAGAAGTATAAGGAATTAAAATTAATGATGAATTTCAAGCTCAGCCTCAGAGTCTTGAAGTGGTTGGTTAAAATATTTCCACCCATTATCTATGTACAGTTGTTAAATATACTAACTTGATTTCTTCTCCATGAACACCTTAAATGTTCCAAAAGTGTCAAAGCCATCAATATTTTACTTAAGAAATTACACCCATGTATGATGAGAGTAATCATCAATGAAGGTAAGCACATACTTGGATCCTTAAAAAGAAGTGGGAAAGGACATAAGGTCACTATGTACCAACTCTAACAAGGTAGAAGTACAATGGGCCTTACCCCTAGAAAAGGGTTTTTGATGATGTTTGTAAGACTTGTAAAATTCCCTCTATGTATAAAACCTTAGGAATACCAAGTGCAATCTCTTGTGTGGTCAACTATTGGAGATACATGTAGTTGGCATGACCAAAATATTCATGCCAAAGTTTACTCAAGGAATCTACATGAGAAATGTATGATGAACCACTAGATGACTCAAAAGCATGAAACATCTATGATATAAACTCATGCTCAACTCTACCTAAAGCAATAAATAAATTTGGATGATGGAGATCATGAATGACAACATCATGTGGAAAAATAAAATTATCTTACCCCCTCAATATGAAAAATATGTTTCTGAAAAGAATATTTGCTAAAATATTAGGAACAAGGAAAACATCCTCAATGTAACCATCAGTCATATATATAGTCCCTAACCCCAAAACTAAAATCTATGAAGAGTTTCTCATTGCAATCTTAGAATTATTATTATAAAAAAGAGCATCAAGTAGATTAAATGAATAAGTAATGTGATGTGAATCTTAAGAGTCTTTAATCCAAATGAGTATTAAAGATAAATCTTGTGTTAAAAGTGCATAACCTTTTCTTGTGATGGTGGAAAATACTTAGAGGGTGAAATGGTGTGATGATGCATGGATTCCTCTAATGACTCTAGTATCTTCCAATTACATTTGGTAATTGTATGTTCCTACCTACCATAAAAACTACAAGGATCTCCAAATTTATTCTTTTCCTTAAAGAAATAATCACCAAGATTGGAAAATTTGTCATTTTACAAGTGGAAATCGACATTCCTGATCTAAATTATACTTGGTCTTGGAGGAACTCCCACTACCTAATTTAGATTTTATCTTAGGATTGTGTGTCTTCTCATCTTTTCCCTTGAATTACTAGGTAACCAATGCACTAGTTTTAAAATTGAAAAAAGTGATTAATTGTGCCAAGTTAGTGTTGAACATTCAAAATACTAAGAGGGGGGTGAATTAGTATTCTATTAAAATTTTGAACACAACTTATCCAATCACCAAAACATATTAACTAGCATAAGAAATGAAAGCATGAATCATCCACAAAATAACAAAACACATGAACACAAGGATTTTTATGTGGAAAAACCAAAAAGGGAAAAACCACAATGAGGATTAGCTCACAATATATTATATCTCGATATAGCATGTTATAGGGGCTCACTGCCAAGACACATTGTCCTTATAAGCCTTAGAGCTAGGGTTAAATATAATACAAAAATGGTGGCTCACTGCCAAAGTATGAATTGATACAAAATGCACCTTCCTTGTGTTGTATTTCAGTTCCTTTGAAGCTCTGAATAAGAAGTATTTTTGTGCTTAGCAACCGCTCAACAACTCTACTATGATTTTGAATTCTTTACCACTGAATTTGCATGTTCGCATCATATGATACCACTCACACTTGATATGTCATTTATGCTCACTCATCATCCTCATCATTTCAACTCCAAAAAATACCTCATATATATATTACCCAAATACATTCACACATCAATTATGTCGGCTTAATTAGATGTAAACAAAAATAATCCATAATAGCTTTTGCTAGCACCACACATGATTCAAAATCCTTATCGCACCCAAGCAAGCCATACAATACTTAATTTAGGTTGGCATGGATCTAAAATAGATCCAACTATCATCTGCAATGTATATTCAATATTCTCAACACATATCATGTATTAGGTCAGACATGAATTAGACCTAATCACAAAACCTTCCAATCATACACACACTTCCCAATACATGCAACTTCCAGATTTGATTTTTCTTCAAAATCTCATTTCACTGACATCAGTGAGACAAAATCTAGAACCACAACACCAAAACATTATTCTTAAGGAAATGTGAAATCTCCCACACTGATACACTGAACATAGAGATGACGGTGATATATAGAGTTGAACTCTGTCATTGATATCTTCTAGTATGCTTCACAAAACTTCATGAGATCTTGAATATAGTTGTATAAGCCATTCATAATGATATGGTTAAAAGTGTAGAGTTTTACCTCTTCTTACGGTGAAATGTGGACCCAAAAATTGACACACTGAACCACAACACCATCAATAGAGAATACAACCAAATATTTGATAGATCAGCTTTCCGGTATAGTCAATACTATACAAATGACAGCACTGGGTTAGCCAAATCAACCTATGTATGTACACTTCATGCTCATGTTTCCAAACTACATCAATAATGACAAACTTCCAAACTTCTCCTTGGCGTGGTGGCACTCCCATTGGGAACTCAAACCAATCATTGCGTAGAGGAAGAGGTTGTGTTCATAAGTGTTAGATATGCTATCATCAAATGATACTCCAAATTATGGGTGGAAGGTGACTCCATGAACATAATAAATTATTTGTGTGGCACTCATACTTTGAGTTGGAATGTCGATCAGATCATTAAGGATACAATAATCATGTTGCAATCTTGTGATGAGACCCACGTCTCTCACGTTTATTGAGAAGGAAACTTGTTGGAAGATTTTTTTTCTAGCGAGGCTGTCAATTTAAATGAATTTTGTTCATGGGAGGAGGGATCGATCCTTTTTGAGAAATCTAGAATTTTATTAAGAAATGATGGCATGGGGTGAGGTGATGCAACATTTATGGTCTAGTACCTTCCTCCATCTTGCATGCTTTGTGGGTGTCTTGTTGCTCTCTGGTCTTCAATTGAGTGTTTTTCACAAGGGTTTTGTGAGTCTTGTGTTGGTAGCCATGGGTGGTGACAGGAGCAAAGTCGAGCTGCATTAATGTGGAGACATTTAGAGAAAGAAGAAACTCTGGAATATTCTGCACCATGGTAATTTTACTCCATTTTTGGAGAGATTGCACGAGCATGACCCTAATGCCTTGGCACATTTTGTTTCTTTTTGGCATAATCATAAGCTCAAGGTTAAAGGTTTGTAATTGTAGGTAAATGACAATTTGGTTGCCACTGTTATTGGGATGTCGACTATGGGTTGGAAATTCTTCAAGGATAAAAAGAGTAATGAGGAGGCGATGGTCCAATTTTTTAAAGATGATGAACATGAGCAATTAATCAAATTGGAGAGCTGGGGCTATGAGAGAACTTCCCTCAAGAAAATTTGGGCGTGCATTATTGAGGTGTTGATGTGTTACGTGACTCTGGAAGGGAGGTTTAGGGCTATTCTTGGACACCATTTTACTCTCCTCAACCATTTTAGACATGGTTTGTTCATTTTGTTCCCTTTCTTTCTATTATCTTCTTAGGAGGTCTCAGTTACGCACATTTGAAGAATAGGAGGGCCCCTATCCTCCATGAAGGGCTTATTTTATTAATTATGGAGCATGTCAATACTCTTATCCTTGCTCCGACTATCAAGGGCAAGGAGAAAGCTTTAAGTGATATTTCTGGGTCATCAGGTTCGGAGTCCTCTTCGAATGAGGAGGAATGGAACAAAGATGAGGAGGTTGTTTCTCCTGCAGTTGCAACTATGTCTTCGAAGAAGAGGAAGGTGGTTGGTGCTAAGTGCAACAAGACTGCTAAGTGGTTGGCCCTTTCTGAAAGTGAAGACACGGAAGTGGGGTCGGGAAATTCTTCTCCCAAATATGTGGAGGTGGTTGTTGGTAAAGATTTTGTTGGTGTTGGTGTTGAGGTGGGGACACAGGATATTGATGTGGGTTTGGTTGAAAAACTGAGGAGGTTGTCGAAGCGTATTGCTAACCTGAAGAACAAGGCCTCTGACATTTTGACTAAGGACCCCAATGTGGCTGGTGAGAATAAGGATTCTGGTGATAAGACGGTGGCCATTAAGGATTCTCCCATTCAGGATTTTCCCAAGGAGGAGAAAGACAAGGAGATTAGGGGTTTGGATGAGGAGGATGTAGAAAAGAAAAAAGCCAAATAGGAGCCATTGAAGGTAAATCCTCTTTTCAAGGACTTTTCTTACCTTGATGATGATGCTACTTCCATGTTTGAATTACTGGATATGGCTAGAGATGGGGCCACTGGTACCTTTAAATTAGCCAAATAGACTATGCAGGAGTTCAATAAGATTAATATTAAAATCAAAGGTTTGAAGGAAAATATGAAGAATGTTCTAAAGTGTTCGGTGTCGGACATTCTTTTAGACAAAATGGTGGACCTTGAAGGTTCCTATCATGACTTTAAGTCTCTGTGTGATGAAAGATTGACTGCTCTGGAAGCCAAGGTTTTAGGTATAAATGTGGATATCAAAAAATTAATGCAAGCATTCCATATCTCTGTGAAGAACAACACAAACTCCTTGGAAGTCATTTTCAGAAAAATAAGTGAGCTTAGGGAGGATCAGGTTTATATCTCTAAGCTTATGGAGAAAGAGCACGTAGCCAAGGGAAAAGGTAAAAAAGCTGCTAAGGACGATGACAAAGGATCGGTTGGCAGAGGGTCGGTTGATTGGAAGAAATCATTTGATGCTGAGAAGGAGTTGTTGGATATGGTCGAAAGACATAGGAACTAGCAGATTGATGTGGCCAACACTCTGAGTGGCTTGAACTAGTGCCTGGTCTTTTTCTTTGTTGCTTTCTGTTTCCTGCTGGATGTAGGTTTCTTTTTAGTTTTTTTGTTGTTTTGTGGCTGTTAGGTGTTGTTGGTAGTTGTTTGTCTTACTTTTAGTGTAGCACCCACCCAGTTGTGTTTTTTGGTTGTTGGGTTGTTGTTGATGGTCTGTTGAAAATATTTCCTTGCATCATTTTGTATCTTCTGTTGTAAAGGGTTTCGGGTCCCTTCAAAACCTATTTTTCCCTTATAATCAAAACAATCTTCCCCTTTTTCATTGATGGCAACATGCATATCAAAAAAAATTTCCATATCATGAATCAAAACTTATGTCTTCCTAACCTTAACTCCCCCTTTCATAATTAACCTTGACTTTCCAAAAGGGTTTTCCAACCATCCAAAATGTATTAACAATTTTTTTTTCTTTCCATTGTCCCTCACATTATCTCTCCCCATTTGACATTAATGGAAAAGGTCATGCAGGGGTCCTAGCACACTTCCCTTGGATATGTGTATGTATGCATCATATTCCAGAAAAAAATAATTGATCAAAAAGATTAAGACATATCAACTTGAATATGTAGATCCCTTGAGATTCTTCAGAGCATCCCGCCAAGTAGATTTTGCTTCTTCCCAAAAACTTTGTGCATGTACAAGAGTCCTGTATAGTAGTTCAAGCTTTGTTAGAGACTCTATTCCTTCTTCCACCATGTTGGGGCTGAGATTTATTTCTAGTAGTTTATCATCACTGGCAAGGGGACTAGATATAAGAGTGTTCCTTATCTTTACTAAGTCTCTTAGTGTCACAGATTGCTTGATTGTCTTTTTCCTATGATTCTGTAAGGTAAAGAAATTTCCGTATAGTTGCATAATGTTAGACCACTTCAGATTGTTCTTGTCACTTGCTAAATCATAAAAATTTCTATTAGAATTTCAGTGTGAATCATTTCATCCTTTGTACTTTGTGTGTGTTTAGACTAATTCAGACAATAATATATTAAGTCCTATGCTTCTTCTTCACAAGATTGAACTTCCTTTAATCCCTTCAAAATTTTGTGATGTGCATCTACATATTTCTTTTTTATATCCTCTAGATTCTCCTCTATAGTCCTTGCTTCTAACTCATTTTCTATTTTTTCTTTTAGTCCAAAGATTTATGCTTTCAACAAATCAACCATACTTCTATGATTTTCTATGTTAGACATTGATTTATTAATTCTTGCACTGGGAATCACCTCTTGTAAGGTTTTTATTGCTTCATCCAAGTCTTTTGCACTTCTGCTTTCATGCTTATGTTGGGTCACATCAATTTTCAATCTTCCTTCTTATTTTGTAATCTCTTGTTTGATCTTGACCAGAGGGATAACAACACTTTTTCTTTTCTTACCTATTCTTCTTGAACTACCGAAGGCTTCAGTTATAGATCTGTCCTCTAGGCCTGATCTTCTAGGGTCCTTTGGGCTTCCTAGAATCACCTCTGCATAATGAATAGCTTCCTTCTCAATCACTTCATAATCCAACCCAGAGATCCAAACAAGTCTAGGCTCAATTGCTTCCATGTAACAAAAATTAGTAGAGACAAGGAAATTGATGTCTTCAAAGTATCTTTCCACCACACTCTTTGGTATTCTTATTCTCTTATTCATCCTCATCTGAAACATTCCAAAGAATGTTGCAAGAGAATCTTCTTGAGCATCTAATCCACCAAGATTCATTATAAGATTTCTTATCTGATATGCTACCAATTTTGTATTTGACCATTCTATTTTTCCAATTATCGGTATTTCCCTCATGAAGTAGAAAAGTAAACAGACTATCAAAGTACCATACCTGAATGTATGCTTTTTGTTCTTTTTGATTTCTTTCAAAGTTTTCATCAAGTGTTGTCGAAGTAACTCACAAAGATCATAATCAGCACCATTCAATCATGTTAAGTGCAATGTGAGCAGCAATAGTAGAGATTGTATAGCCATTGTTAGGTAGGCATATTTTATGTCCAACAAGCATTGCAACATATTGGATAGCTAGATTTCCAAATGTAATCAAGGTGAGTTCCTTTCCTTGGAGATTTGCACCAATATTTTCAATTAATTCTTGTTCATGGAAAAAATTCCACCTTGGAACTAGTCCGAAGGACCACAAGCTAGTCGCATCCCTTATTGCTTCCCTAGTTATTGAGTGTGCATCATCAATCCAGATAGATTTTTCATGAATCCTACTCAATACAGTTCTAATGTATTTCTT
This sequence comes from Sequoia sempervirens, assembly GCA_007258455.2. Classification (NCBI taxonomy): domain Eukaryota; kingdom Viridiplantae; phylum Streptophyta; class Pinopsida; order Cupressales; family Cupressaceae; genus Sequoia; species Sequoia sempervirens. The sequence goes on along the minus strand of VDFB02256200.1, from coordinate 88,197 downwards.
GTTGAATTCAAATAGTGGAAACTTCTGCCATACATCCAATTTCTTTTCAACTAGGGTTTTATATTCCAATTTAATGGTATTATAATTTTCTTCCAATTCGTTTTTCCATAAAATACTCAATCCAATAGATGATAGTTCTTATATTTTCCCATGTATGTATGCATAGATATCCTCAATAAGTGAAACTCTAAAGGGAGTGCCAGAAAATGCACCCGTCGAATCTTCTAACAAATTTTTCCAAGAATTCTTCTTCAATTTAATTTGCATCTGTCTGAGACATTTACTACCTTCAAACCTTCCATTACATTTAAAAATGAAAATTTCATAGAAGAATTGTGTAAGCAGAATACCTCTTGAATTTGCTTCAGTGACGATTAGGGTTTTGATATTTTACTTTTGCAAGACACCTTTAATCCACTTCCTCTTCTTTAATCTCTTCTTCAATCTACTTCTTCTTCACATCAAATGAATTTATCTTCTCAAATACATTTTTAACTCTATGATTTGGCCTATATCAATAAATGTGTTAGCAATAAATTCTTCAAAAAAAACTATCAAACTTTGAAACGTTGTATCCATAGTTAATTTATAGAAGCTCCGCAAACTTTCACATTGCAATATTTCATTCCACAACTTCCTTCTATAGCTTCCAAAATTCCTCTTCCAAGATATGTCTTCGTGCCAAGTCTTGACACCTTATATTTCAGGGGGTTATTAGAATTTTTTGTTATTGCTCCCCCTATACCTTAGCATGGGCTTAGTTTTTAGAAGAAATATTTGTTCTAGAGGTAGGTACAGATGCATTTGAAGTACTTGATTCATCTCTATTTTTAGACTCCTCTTTCTTTCTCCATTTCCTTCTTAACCTTAGTAGGATCAATTTTCTTCACAAATTCATTTCTCTTTACCAGATTAGACTGTCTTATATTTTTGCTCCTGCAAACTCTTCAAATATGTCCAGGTTTGTTGCAAAAGTAGCATACAACATTTTTCTAACTAAATTGACTTCTATTCATTCTTGATCTGCACTGGTTAGCCTTATGTCCAAACACATTGCATGTATAATAGTAGCCATTGAAAGATTGAAACACTCTCCCAATATTTTATCTATTCATCATCTAACTTCTCTACTCAGTACTTCTATTCCAAATTTCTTGCATGCAAAAAATCGTTCGGAGAAGAATCCAACACTCTAATTTATTCTACTCCTACATTATATTGCTTTATGTCCATATTTATTGTATGAAAAAAAAATACCATTGAAATATGGGTACCTTTGAGCATTTGGTTGTCTGATAGAAGGTCTTCCAGCATTGCTTCTTTGACTTTTGAATTGTCTCCTATTACCTTGAATTTTCTTTTGATTGTCAACCTTGGTAGGTGTTTGATTTTCTTTTGAACTTTGTCCTTCTTTAAGTCCCAAGCCACCTTTATCTTTAGAGGGTTTTTGTATTGCAATCAATTCATCAAGCATTGTAGTACTTATTTTGAATTTCTCCTCATGTATTCTTGCCTTTTCCAAATCAAATCTGAGATTTACCACTTCTTGTTCAAGTCTAGAGCATTCTTCAATCTTGTTTTGTACCACTGCATTCAAACATTCCTCAATCCTCTTCTTTTCTTCCATTTATACTTTCAGTATGATGATCTCTTCATTTTCTTGCTTCAACTGTATATTGACTTCCCTATGTCTTTCTCTGAAATTCTTGATTTGTTCTCTCAATTTTTTGATGCATTCATTTGCTTCTCCTAGGCTTTCCTTCAAGCTTTTTTTCTCAGTTTCAACTCTTTCAATATCTTCAAGAGCATCCTTAAGTTATTCTTTGTCAAACATACAGTCATCTTCTTCATATTCAATTGCAAAAATTTATTTCGAAGGAAAATGACACTTCTTATCTGCCATGTGTTCAAACTTCCAAGATCTTCCTCAAGTTAGGATTTTCTAAAGGAACCAAGCTCTGATACCAATTTTTGAACATTCAAAATATTGAGGGGGGGGGTGAATTTGTATTCTATTAAAATTTTGAATACAACTTATCCAATCACCAAAAAATATTAACTAGCGTAAGAAATGAAATCATGAATCATCCACAAAGTAACAAAACAAATGAACACTAGGATTTTTATATGGAAAACCCAAAAAGAGAAAAACCATGGTGAGGATTATCTCATAATATATTATATCCGAATATAGTATATTATAGGGGCTCACTGCCAAGACAAACTATCCTTATAAGGCTCACAACCAAGGTTAAATACAATACAAAAATGGTGGCTCATTACCCAAGTATGAACTAATGCAAAGTGCACCTTCCTTGTGCTATATTTCAATTCCTTTGAAGCTCTAAATAAGAAGTACTGCTCTTCTTAGCAGTTGCTCAACAACTCTGCTTTGATTTTGAACTCTTTACCACTGAATTTGCATGTTCACATCATATGATACCACTCACACCTGATATGTCATTTATGCTCACTCATCATCCTCATTATTTCAACTCCAAAAAATATCTCATATATACCCAAATACATTCACACACATCAATTAGGTTGTCCTAATTAGATGTAAACAAAAAAAATCCATAATAGCTTTTGTCAGCACCACACATGATTCAAAATCCTCTTCATGCCCAAGCAAGTTATCCAATACTTAATTTAGGTCAGCATGGATCTAAAATAGATCCAACTAACATCCATAATGTATATTAAATCTTCTTAACACATATCATGTATGAGGTCAACTAGGAATTAGACCTAATCACAAAAAATTCCAATCATACACACACTTCCCAATACATGCAACTTCCAGATTCAATCTTTCTTCAATTTCTTATTTTTCCAACTTCAGTGAGACAAACTCTAGAACCACAACACTAGAACATTCTTCTGAAGGAAATGCAGAATCTCCAACACTGATACACTAAACAAAGAGATGACAGTGATATACAAAGTTGAACTCTATCATTGATATCTTCCAGTATGCTTCACAAAACTTCACGAGATCTTGAATATAGTTGTATAAGCTAGTCATAATGATATGGTTAAAAGCACAAAGTTATACCTCTTCTTGTAGTGAAGTATGGACCCAAAAATTGATGCACTAAACCACAACACCATCAATAGAGAATACTTAGCCAAATTTTTAATAGATCAGCTTTCCGGTATAGTTAGTACTATACAAATGACACCAAAAATGCTTCCCCACAATGTTGACATCAATGACAACACTGGGTCAGCCAAATCAACCTATGTATGTACACTTCATGCTCACGTTGCCATACTGCATCAATAATGACAAAATTACAAACTTCCAACAGTTAGCCCATCACACGTCAAACAATCACAAAAGACCTCAAATGAAGATATAGTAAATGTATCTCCTAATGCATCCATAGTGGAATAGAAATTAGAAGAGATCACCTAAAATGGTCCTCAAAGATTAGATAGGATAAAAAATACACATGCTCTGTCATCCTTATATTCTCCACAACCTACAAACATGATTTGAGTGACTTGAATTTTATCAAAGAGTCCTCAATGAAGGGAAATGAATCAAGTTTTAATATAATAAACTTTGCCTCAAATTTTATTTCTCAAAACTCATTAACTATACCAAATAGCTCCTTTTACTTATCCCAAATATACATAGGATTTATACAAGATACCATATGAAACAATAGACTATCTAAAACATGTAGTGCAATAAGATCCATGGCTTCATCCATTTTATTTTTGTATGAAAATCTCTCATTTTCTTGAGTGAACTGAGGTGAAATATCACCAATATAGACCATTTTCCCTTGGACATGATAAATCTTGATGCAAGAGCATCCAAATCCTCATACGATCTTGCATCAACCAAAAATATTTACTTTCAACTCAATTGCTTTTGGTTTTTGGTAGTGCTAGTTTTGGTTAGTTTCTCAAAAGGATTTTTAGAAATAATTTGGGTAATCTAATGATGTCACTTTGTAGAAGAGCCAAATGGGACAATTCAAATATGGTGAAGTTCTGATGAAAATTGAGAAAATTATATCTTTGTAGGTTTTAAAATTGCTACCAAAACTTTATAGAACTTTATATCATTGTTGGTTGCAAACTTTCAAGGCACAATAGAACTTTTGCAAAGGTTTCTAAGTAAACGAAAACTTTGTGTAATTCTATATTGATTTCATTTATTGACTTTTGGGTTGCAATGAAACTTTTAAGTGGGTTTCTAAGTGAACCAAAACTTTTTTTTATTCAAATGCTTTGTTTGTTTTATTAGGTTTTCCCACATTGCCAAAACTATGACATCATCTACCTTTTACTGGAAATTCATGTGCATCTAGAATTTTGTAGGTATCTTATAACCATTAGTATTTTTGGGTAAATTCTATTGAATTGAACCTTTAACATGTTATCGAACTGGTTCCAATGAACAATTCTTCTAATGACATCAACATGATTCCCAATGACATCAACGTGTAAAGATTGTAGAAAATTACCAACCAACTAAACCCAACGTGGGATTTCATGTTTGAACTAGTTGTTGCAAGTTTTCCCCTTGCTATTGCACTTTGTGGAATTTTTGCTTATTACTGCACTTTACAAGCTCCCAAACTACTATTGCACTTCAATGTTTTTTGTAATGAGATAATGGTTATAATGACCAAAATTGAATCTGATTCAACTTCCTAACCATCAACAAATAAAATGGGGTTGATGGAACTCATTTGGGGATTTTTTTGGTGAGTCATAGAGAGGATGATTGAAAAATATAAATCAATATGATTATACTCATGTGTTAGGAATTATTGTCAAAAAATTAAATTAGCATTTAATTATTCTATAAATAACTTTCTATTGTTGAATAATGTATTTGACTGCATGATTGGGCAATTAATTAGAATTCCCTGATCTTGACTACATCAAATATGTTTGTTTGAGGTTTCCAAGTGTGACAGTTGTACAATGTAATGTACTTAATAGAGGGGGTTTCTAACATTTGTGTTTGTTTTTAGAATAAATTTTAGTTTGATTATTTTATGATTCTTTAAGTTACTTTAAAAAGGAAATTCACCCCCCATAGAAAAAGAAAAACCCTTTTGCAAATTTGATAATTGAAAAGAAAAAATAAAACATTCACTTCATATCTTATCTCTATACACTTGGTGAAAATTATGGAAAATTAGGCCTCATTATTGTGTAGATCATGGAACCAACTTTCGAACACCACAAGAATCACAAAAAATAAAGGCCAAGCCAAGTGTTATGAACTTGGAAGCAAAAAAAGGAAGTTCTAACTTCAATAGGCAACAAAAGTCACCAACATTTAAATCTATAAAAAATACCAAGACCACTAGAAAGTTCTTAGAACCAATTTTGATGACTATTCATTTACAAAAAAATGATATTGTATGCCAAATTTATGCCCAATTTTGTAAAAATACCACTTTAAAGCTTGAAAGAAAGGTTAGGGTTCTTATCCTAGTCCCTTGGTCACTTAGGTGACCAATTTCTAGGTGTAGGGGGCTAGGTTCTTAGTGCAACCCTTAGTCACCCACATGACAATGAGCTAACACAAGGGTTGGAGTGGGTGGAAAAAGCTAGTAGTGTGGATGTACAAGGATGGAGCTACTAGTAGTAGCGACAAATTGGCTACAAAACTAGTGGATCTCACCACTCAAGGTAGTAGGATTGGTTGTGACCAAAAAAAGGGTGGCAAAGGCTAAAAATTAGGGTGACAATGGAAATACCTAGTAGTGTCACTCAAGCACCAACCTTAAAAATTCAATGTGCTAACAAATTTTAATTTTGTCACTATTTTTTTAAAACTCACCAATAAAATTAAAACCATCAAATTTAAAACAAACACACCTAAAAACAAAAAATGAAAAAATATGGAAATCATAATATTTTGACATAGTGGCACTAAAAGATGTTGCAAACAAGTGCAAGATCAATACCATGTAATCATACAATTGTACAGATTATATGAATCCATACATTTGTATAAAAGTTTGCATGAAATCTAAAGCCCAAAAAAGTCCAAAACTTTTCATGCTCTAATTTTGATGATTTGATAATCAATCTTAGGTTTTTAGGAATTTTGAGTGCAATGGTGAGGTCTGTTTTACTCCATGAGGATTTTTGTAATAGGCACTAAGGAAAAAAGCCTCAAAAATTGAGAAACAATTTGCTAATTTTGAGCTCTAATACCATGTTGGAGTAATGGTCAATCCATAAGTACAATAATCTATCAACAAAAACTAAAAAATATTTCCACAAATAAAAGCTATAATTAAAAAAAGTAAACTACCTTAGAAAAAGTAATAAAAATGATAATACATTTCAAAATAGAATAACCTTGTCATATTAGCAAGCTAAAATACTATAAATCTCACAAGATTGTATCAAGTGTCTTAATCCTATAAATTAAGACAAAAAAGAAAAAAGAAACCTAAGTAACCTTAAGACTAAGGTGTGAATAGGTCCTAAAATTTAAGTGGATATATAAAGAACCACATTCACATTAACACTCAAGGTATAATTAATGGGATCTACATGTTCTTTTGTGTGCTCATCATATACATCATCATCTAAAATCTCATATGAACCTTCTTCTTCTGCTCCATCTAATCCAAGCATTCCACATGTGCATCTTCCTACTTTTCTATTTTTATTTTTAAGTGCACTATTTTTATTATTTATTTTTCCTTTGTATGTACTTCACCTTAATACGATATAAATTCTCTAAAAATTGTATCTTTTGAAAATATTATTTTCTAGGTTAAAGGATTTCAAATCTTATAATCTTTAAAATTCTCATTATAATTGAAATAAAGGAAAAGAGGGGGAATGAGGTGAGATAGGAAGACCTAGAAGTGAGGGACCTATGCCAAAAAGCACAAAAGTAGGTGTCCACCTAATCACAAATCCACTTTTCCTATTTCATTAGGAAGAGGGATAGTGCCACAAGCAATTAGAATTGACCTACAACCCTTAAGGTGAGTCAACTCCAAGTCTTGGGACACTATGTGGACTCTTCTTCTTTATGATAGAAAACTATAAAATATGATTGAAAAGCAGTTTTGGGAGAAGAATAAAAGTGCATTAACAATCTAATATTTGAGGTCTATCTCTTGAAATGTGAAGTATTATTAGAAATAGCAATCAACTGGAAGTTCTGAGAAGGTTAAGACAGTTTGTACTTGGTTTCAAAAATATCGTAAAGCGTCTTGTTCAGGCGAATATGTCCTTGTATCCTTTTTCTGAAAATTATTTTTGCAATCCTTTGATGTTGGATCTAAGGCTCTAATTTCTCTAGGTTTGACTATTGGAAGACCGAAAATAAATTTTGTAGATGAGTTTATGTATCTTGACGATAATGTTGATAACTTTGACAACTTTGCAAAATTGCACTTTTGATCCAATTTCAATCCTTCTTCACCCACAAATTTGCAAACACACAAAGAGGACAAAAACATTTGTTTTTGGTCTATAAGGGCTTACCTTGGTCAAACCCTAGTGTTGTAATTAAACCTTGATAATGAAATAAAAGCATAAATGGAAGGAATGATGAATGGACACTAGCTTGTTGCAACTCACTAAACCCTTTAATGTCTGAATTTAGAGGACTAAAGTCTAACACATCTCTCCAAGGATTGGATCTTGCATGAAATGGCTTGATTTGATGTGTGAATGCTTGCTTGAAAACTTGAAACCTACATAACAATGTTAGCTCCAAAAATGTGCATGAACACACATAAATCTTGAAATCATGATGGGATCTTGAATGCTACAATAATTGATTGATAAATCTACTCTCCAATGCTCTTGACAATAATCTTTTCTCTTGTAAAAGTTGCCTCTTGCTTGTTAGATTTCTTAGGATTTGAATTTGATTAAATAACCTTGTATTTATAGGTAATTCCTTAATTTCTTGACAATTAAACATCAGAAGCCAACAATTGCAATTTGAATTTAGATCATGAAAATAGTGCCAAAAACATATTAAAAAATGGGATCCTAAACTTAAGGAGGTCCTAGGCCCTAAACCTAGGACAAACATCTTTCAAGATGTGTAATTTGATGTTTGCAATTGTTTAATGTAGGTTCCCCTTTCAAAAAATGAAGTTAATTAGGATTTTAAATGCATAATTGGGTCAATTAGAGGACTAGTTAAGTCCAGTTAATTAAGGGGATGCAAATATAGTGTGAAAGTTTACAAAGGTGTACATTTTTTAACACTACATTTAGCTCCCACTTTAGTGAGAGTATGAATTGCACTCAAACTCACACTAAAGCAGACAAATAAGTCAAGAAAGGTCCAAGTGCACAAATGTTGATGGAATGGGATGACAAAGATAAAGGAGGTTGTGCAAGCCCCCAAGATCAAGATCCCATGGCAAACCAACATAAGCACAAAGAGACACATGCTTGCAGTAGCAACACAAAATGCACAATCATGCAATGTCAAATTAATTCGAAAAGAAAGAAAAAAAAAGATGGACTAGTCGCGGTTGTGTTGTTTTCCATAAAAAAAATGTTCACAAGTGAAAACTTGTTGTCCATTATGCGAACAAAATATACTCACGAGGGCTAGTGAAACTCGATGTCCACAAGGTGAGCCTTAAAAAGGTGGTTGATAGGGAAGTCATGCCAGGTCTACAGGCTCCCATACATCAATCATACTAGAAGTTATACCTCCTGATAACTTTGATAAGGCGCCACACAAAAAGATTCCACAAGGCTAGCAAGTTGCATTATGCTAGACACTCATGAAAAAAAAAAGGCTCCATTGGCAAGCAAGTTGCGTTATGCTTGGTGGCCATGAAAAAGTTGTAAAATGTAATAGGATAGGATAGTCAAAGGGATTTTTCTTAGTTCATGAAAGGTCTCACCTTAGGGAACATCGTGATTAATGTCACTGTAATGTCGTAAGATTGCACCCCTTGCAATTTCACATAAATTCTTATTTCTAATTTAGTTTCCACTCCCTTAGCATCTTGTGTAGGCTCATTTTAGCCCCTGCATTAGCCTTTTTCCTCTCAGGATGCTCAAAAATCTCTTTTTAGCAGATACCCTTTGTGCATCAACTTTGTATCAAATCTTGTGCTTTTCTCGTTCCCATTGTTTTGTAGCGTGATGTGTCTAGAAAATAGCACGCCACGCAAACGTCCGTGTGCCACACTAGCATTCTGTGATATTTCAACATTCAAACAACCATTTGTGTGCATGTTTTCCACTTGTCAGCAAGTTTTTTCGATAGTAATGGCTCGGGACACCCTGAAACCACTCGGGAAGCTTCTTTTCCCTCTTTAAATGCTATCTTTTCCATCCATTTGGTCTCTTCTTCTCCTCCTTGGCTTCTATCTTGGACATTCTCCTATATTCCTCTTGCTATCTTGCTTGCACAACTTTATCACTTGCTACAACAACATTCTATTGCACTCTCACAACACCCTCTACAACACTCTCGGCTCTTGCAACTCTCTTCATTTCCCTCCTTGGCTTCCTAAGCCTCACATGTGATATCTACCTTGTGCCTTGCACCATTGAGCATCTTGGGATTTGTTACATCCCCTATCTATTGCATTTACATCTTGTGATATAGGTTTGCCTCCTCGAGCGGGGTTTGCTTTTATCACCTACATTTTGTGATACGAGTTCTCCTCCTCGAGCGGGGTTTGCTTTTATCACTAATTGTATACTTATTTCTCTATATCTACCTACTTGTTCGTGGAGGTGGGAACACCAAAATGGGGGGTTTTGACTAAGGCAAACCCCTATGGGTAAAAGTGTAATGTCCTCTTCTAGTTGACCATGACATATTAGCAGGATTAGCCTATTAACGGCTCTCGTAGGCTAATGAGGCATGGTGAGAGAGCCATCTGGCAGTCTTTGGGTGATTACTTGGCTCAGTATTTGGTTGGAGTAAGGTTTTCCATCATATATCATTATTGTTTCTATTTATGGAAACCTTATTTTATAATTTGATGTTGAGATGCACTTTATTAATAATATAATATTTTAATATTTTATAAAGTGCAAAAATTAAAATATATTGGAATCTTCTAGAAGTCAAAAAGATAATATTATTTTATTGAGGCCGACCTCTAGAGGAAAAAGCATAAATAGACCTTGAGGTCTCACTATTGAGGCAGGCAGATTTGATGTTGATGATTGTTGATTTCTTCTTGAGTATTTGTGGAGCCAAGTGGTCTGCAGATAATCAATTTGTCTTTGGGAATGAAAACTCCCATTGATAGCAATTTTGAGGGTGTGAAATATCAACTAAATTATTGCAGATTGGAGGTGATAATTCAGTCACTTCATCAAGCAAAAATTTGTGGCCAAGGGCCAATTTTTGAGGAATATGATTTTGGGAGAAGTATAGCATCTTTGGACATTGGATCATTGCACTCTAGGGTATTGAAATTTGAAGAAGAGACCAGATTATATTTCCAGAAGTCTGAAGCTAAATCTGCAGCATTCAAGGATGCCATAAGAAGTACAAATTTGTTTGTGGGAGATTTAATGTGCATCGATTTGTTCTTTGGTTTGGGGCACCCTCATCCTTAGGTCATATTAATCTTATTTGAGGAGATTAGAAGCCAGGAATATTGGAGATTATTTTCCTTTTGAAGAATCAGATCTGAAGCAAGCTACAGGGGCGATTTCATGTTTGAAAGCATTAAAAAAATTAGATAAGAAATTCAATGAGTTCGTGGTCCTTCTATTAGCCTGGGCGCATCATTTTGGAGTCTATAACAGCTGGAAATTATTTAATATCTGCCACTACATCTGCAACAGGGGCGACTGGTCCAGGGTTCAATCTGCTTACAAGAGAGGCATATTATGATAGGATATTGCTTTCTTCTTCATCACAACACTAAGGCGACTTCATTTCCAGGTTCCATTGTTTGTCCCTTGCATGTCAGATGTCAATTTAGTTGCATAATAAAAGGTACGGCTGTAGATGACAGTCTATATCAGTCTTAAGCATTTATTCATATTGTACTTGCCAAGAGTCTTGGCCATTCACTGTTATCATTGTATTGATGCATTCACAATAATAATTGGAGATATAAGTTGTTGATTACCATAGATGTTCTTGCAATTAAATTGTAGATGTTATGTTGCATGGCAAGTGTTTGACTTAATGCCTACTTGCTGTAGCTAAGCATTGCATACCTAGTTCTCATATATTTGCATTAGAAAGTCCAAAAGAATTGCATTTTGCATTCATGATCAGATTATTGGCATTATAGAAGTGTTAAATCAGCCTTAGCATTCCTTTCTATCAAAGCATCTTAAACTGGAACCCTATAACATCAAGTCACAAGGTTGTACTTGAACTGTTTGACAAAATTACAAGTAGCAAATAAGGGGAATTTGTGATCAGTTTTGAGCAAGGCTCATTACAAAAAGCACAAAGTTGTGTCACACTTTATAAAGGAAATAGCCAACATTGATCCAACTTTTAAACTTGAATCACTAAAAAGTGGCATATATGTTTTGAATTTTTAAATGATCTAATCATAAAATGTGTATTTTTTAGTATATTTTATGTTTGTATTTTTTGAAAAAATTAAAAAATTATTTGAGTATAGTTTTTTATAAATTTACACTACAATTTTGTTGCTGATAAAATGCTAAAAAATGAAGTTACATGAAACGTCAATCTTTATATAGTAATTTTTTTTATTTTTCCTTCAAAAATTTTGTGTATTTATAACTTTAAACTTTAGTACATGGATTTTCTTTTTTCAATTTTGATAAATATTAAAATGTGTGTGTACAGAAACATAGTTGTTTCCATTTGATGTCAACTTTTATATTGATTATTTATCTAAAATAGAAAAAAAATTATACCATCTTGCTATAGATTCTTTTATCTAGTGCATCATATTTTTTTCAATTTTTTTTAATAAGTTTTAGTATTTATCTTGACATGGTAATTTACCTGATATTTTTGTGTTGATAACCTACTTTTAGTAAAAATAAAATATAAAATATAAATAATAGTTAAAATATTTAAACATATATATTTTTGAAAACTACACTTATAGATTTACAAAAGGGTATTTTTATATATTTTTTAAAATGTTATTTACATGACTAGGAGTTGTCAAAACATCAAGTTTTTCAAATAATTTATGTTTTTGGTAAATTGGCTTCAAAGTGGTGCTACATATGCATTTATCTAACAATTTTAGTTGAAAAAGTTGACATATAAAACTTAGCTAGAATGAATATTACTAGAACATATGTTTGACCAAAATTGATTTTTAGTTAGAAATACTTAAATTCAGTTGTACTGATAAGTTGGCCGAAAGTGTGACATAGCTTTGTACTTTTACCCCTATACAACCCTAACATTTTCTCCAAATCTTATGCATGCAGGTATTGAAGGCATTCATTTGTTGGAGGCTTCATTACTTGGGTTGTTGTGAGAATTTTCTATCTCTTCTTCTCTTCAATTCTATCATTTACTTTACTTTACTTCAATGCTATTGTATTCTGTTATTTTTTTGTACTCTAGAAGTTCTTAGTAATTAGATTGTCAGTAGTCACTTTGTTGTTTTTTGCGACGTTCTCACTTTCTGGTCCGTACGAGATGCCAGTGTGCCGCGTTGTCGTCCATATTCCGCGTTGTCGTGCTTTGGCCGAGAGTTCAATAGTTTGTCTAGAAAACCTTTGTGACTTGCTCTTTCCAATTCTAGAACTCTCATGTTGTTCCTTGAGGTAGTTTAGGGTTGTTCGCCTCTTGGGAATCTCTTAGAAATAAAGAGACTCGTGAGTAGTGAATCCCCCTTCTCTACATTTTGGTAAACCTAACGTGAAACATAGTATTTTTCAAAAAACTAGGAATTCATTTACCCCAACTTGGTGGGGTCATAACTTTTGACTCGGTGCTCGAAATTCGCACTGTTGGAAAGGTGTCCAAGAGGACTAATTCAATCCCTAAAATATTGTGCCTTTGGCAACTAAATTTAAGGAATGACACAAGTTTCAACCCCAAATTTTGCTCTGAAGACCTCTGAAAATGCAAATTACTAGAACTTAGAAAATATAAAAAAAATCCAAAAGTTTGAATTCTCATTTTTTCTTAGTTCTGTTATCAGCCGACTTGTTTATTCATTATTTATTATATTTATCTTACTATTTTCAAAATTAATTTAATACCTTATTTTATGATTTCAATATCTGATTATATTCAAAATGTTAATGATGTTCCATTTGATGCATGTGATAGTGACTTGGCTTTGCCCATGTCACTTTGTATCTTTGATCCTTCTCATGAGATTCCTCTTGCTTTGGAGGATATCTTGTTGCAAGAAGATGAAATCATTGATACCTTTCTTAACATTACTCTACCTTCTCTTCATTCTAATGCACTCTCTTCTAGAGATGATGCATTAGTGAATGATGAATCTCCCTTTCATTCCAATGCACTCTCTTCTAGAGATGTTGCTTTGGTGAATGATGAATCACATCTTTGTCTTGACACACTCTCTTCTAGAGATGATGCATTAGCGAATGATGAATCTCCCTCCACATTTGATCCTCCCTGAATCAATGTTGAGAATATGTCTTCAAATAATTATTCCACTAGTTGTGATGATTCTATAAATGTAATCTATGTCTCTGCTACCCCTCAAAGGCCTAAGAGACCGGTTATTTATCTGACTCCAACTAGTCGTCCTAAAAGGATTTGTTCTATTGATGGTGTTCCATTTTATAGTGATTCTCTTGATCTTTCTATGGCTCCCTCTTACAGAGCGGTGGCCCATACTTATGAGAATAGAATGAATAAACAATCAAGCCTTCTTCAAGCTCCTAAACCTATGACTAAAGCACCTAGTGATTATGATCTTGTTAAGCAACTTTTTGTCACTCCGGCTAAGATCTCACTATGGGACTTGCTTCAATCTACTATGGTTTATCAAGGTATGCTTCAGGAAGCCTTACATAAAATCATCTTGCCTTCCTCCACTAGGCTGATGGATGTTAATGAGTTGATAGCTCATATTCATGCAGATTCGCCGAATATTACATTTTATCTGTAAGAACTGCCACCCTCTGATGTACAAAAGCAGGTGGATCCTTTGATGATTATAGTTAACATTAATAATATCGGCATTAGATGTACTCTTGTTGATGTCGATTCGGCACTCATTGTGTGTAGCATTGATCTATTACCCAATATTAATATTGATTCACCTTCTCTTAATGCTTCTTCTATTATCATTCATGGATTCAATAATGTTGGTTGACAAGCCCTAGGCACGATAGTTTTTCCTTTGAGGTTATGACCTGTTACTGTACCTACCCTTGTATATGTTATGTCAGAGAGATTACCATATAACCTTCTTCTTGGTAGTCTATGGATTCATGCTTTGGGTGCAGTCTGGTCTATCTTGCATAAATCTATTAAGTTCATTTGCAATAATTGAGTAGTCACAATTAGGTTGACCCTGAGGCTATGCACTTATGTGAAGTGGCAATTTTTGGTCAAGTTTCAGTTGTCCCTACTCTTATCCATTCAATGTCTTCCAATGTGTTGATGTTTACTCCAGCAATACCTACTACAAAGGATACTCTTGAGATAGATGTCCCTGAAGAAGATCCTTTTGAAGCAAGAAATCTTAAGTCTGTTCCTTCTACCTCTTCTCAAGAAAATGTGTCTTGGTGATGATTGGGGTTCTTTAGACTTTACAGAATCCTTTAGTGGAGAATGTAAATTCAACCCGATCCACTTAATCCTTTCGATAACATCATCCAAACCCGCTATCGAAGATGGATATTCTTCGGCATTGTGGGGAAATGCGAACAACGGTTGTAATGTCCTTAATGTCAATCCTCCTCCATCTGAGGAAGATGATCGTGCTTCTATTAAAGAGGCTAATGTTGGTAGTCCTATCAAGAAGGCTAATGGTGATCCCGTAGAGGAGTATAATCCCCATTATTGGAATAATGCTCTCTATGAGGATCCTCCTTCTTCTCAATATTTGTAAACACATTATGGCCCCAACCTTAAGCTTGCCTCTAAATATGGCTATGGGCGTAAAGTTTGTGGGTGTAACGAGTAAGGCATTCAAGTCCCTATAGAATGTGTACCTTGTAAGCATAATTTGGGGCTTGGTTGCTCGAATGAACAATCTAAATGAAAAGCATGTTTGAATGATGACATGATTTCTAATCAACCTTGTTCTCTTAGATTGATTCATCCTCCATTTTCTTCTATCTTCATGTCTTCTTCTTGTGAGCAGTCGAGTCTTTCTCCACAAGAGAAAGGGTTGCTTCTTGCTCCTCATTCTTTGTCTAAGAAAGAGCATATCTTGTTGAGGCTTCTTAAATCCCAATTAATTACTCTTCCTCCTATACATAAGAAATTTCATAAGCATGATAAAGAAAAACATTCTTTTTGTGCATACCATCGAGTGCCTAGTCATTACACTAGTGAATGTAAGGCCTTGAAGGACAAAATACAACTTCTCGATTTAGGTGCCATCACTCATTTATTTGATAATGCACTTGCCTCTTGTTCAAATGACAAGTGATATCGAGGTCTACCTCTACCCCGTATGTTTTAATTATCTTGCATGGTTCTCCTCCCCTATATGTTGGGGGCAGTGATAACTTGTTCTGGAGATGTGTGTCCTTATAAGGACCCCCTCTCTTCTCTATGTATTTCAAATGAAGCATCCCTTGAGTGGACCCTTTTTCTTTTGAAGAGTCATCAAGGGACCTCTTTGAAAGCTTTCAAATTATGGATTGTTTGCGTGACTGTTTGCTTGCTTGCCTGTGTGGCTTTTTGTCTTCTAACATGCTTTATCTGTGGATTAACATGTTGCTTTGCAGGTGTGCCTTTGAAGTCGCTTTCTAGTTTGAATTTGTGGAGTCCCCTTATATTTGGATTCCTTCATGAGAGAGTACTTGGGGGAATGTATTCTTTGTAGGTCTGAGGGCTTGTGAAGTGCTTGCATCCTGCGGGATTTGTCCATCATTGGTCTGCGGGCCTTCGGTGTGCTTTGTTCAACTTCGTAGTTTTGTGGAGCTATGGAGTCCCTTCATTCAAACCTCCTTGGGAGAGAGTACCTATGGAGCCATCTCTTTTGGAATGTTCATTCCTTCCTTCTTTCTCTTTCTTGAGCCTTTTTGCTTCTCTTCTCTCTCTTCTCTTCTTAATTGTATATACCGAATCGAAGATCTGCATCTTCTTCATCCTGAGTATATTCTCTTTCTCTCTTTGATATTGGTTGCTTCCTTGACTTTTGGGTGAATTCTTCTCTTGAAGCAATCGATCCTTACATTCTTCTCTCCTTTTAAGAATTCTTCTATTTGTTATGTCTTAATTTTGGGATGATGCATAGTACTGAGACAACCTTCTACATTGAGGTCTCTTTCACTTTGTTGACTCAAATTCTTTAGTTTTTTTATGTTTTAACATTGTTGTCTTGTGAAGGTCTTTCTTGTCTAATGTGTTTGTTTTGTAGGTCTTCAACTTGGGGGCACACTTCCTTGGTTCGAAGAGTTATTTGCTTCCTCTACATTATCCTTTTGGCATTATGATGTTATTTATGTTTAGTAGATTTCCTTTAGCATGCATATTAGTGTAGATCCATATGCCCGCTAAAGTGGGGGAAAAATGTAATGTCATAAAATTGCAGCCCTTACAATTTCACATACATTCTTATATCCACTTTATTTTCCACTCCTTATCATCTTGTGTAGGCTCATTTTAGCCCCTGCATCAACTTTTTCCCTCTCAGGATGCTCAAAAATACCTTTTTAGCAGCTACCCTTTGTGCGTCAGCTTTGTGTCAAATCTTGTGCTTTTCCCATTCTCGTCATTTTGTAGCGTGATGTGTCTAGACACTAGTGCATTGCGCAGATGTCTGCGCACTACACTAGCATCCTGCGACATTTCAACATTGAAATGACCATTTCTGTGCATGTTTGCCACTTGTTAGCAAGTTTTTTCGATGGTAACAGCCTAGGATGCCCTGAAACTGCTCGGGAAGCTTCTTGTCCCTCTTTAAATGTTATATTTTCCATCCATTTGGTCTCTTCTTCTCCTCCTTGGCTTCTATCTTAGATGTTCTCCTATATTCCTCTTGCTATCTTGCTTGCACAGCTCTATCGCTTGCTACAACAGCATTCTCTTGCACTCTCACATCACCCTCTACAACACTCTTGGCTCTTGCAACTCTCTTTGTTTCCCTCCTTGGATTCCTAAGCTTTGCATGTGATATCTACCTTGTGCCTTGCACCATTGAGCTTCTTGGGATTTTTCACACCCCCTATCTATTGCATTTACATCTTCTAATACGGGTTCTCCTCCTCGAGCAAGGTTTTCTTTTATCACCTACATTTTGTGATGCGGGTTCTCCTCCTCAAGAGGGGTTTGCTTTTATCACTGATTGCATACTTATTTCTCTCTATCTATCTAGTTGTCCATGGAGGTAGGAACACCAGAATGGGTGTTTGACTGAGGCAAACCCCTATATAGCCCTAACATTTTCTCCATATCTTATGCATGCAGGTATTGAAGACATTCATTTGTTGGAGGCTTCATTACTTGGGTTGTTGTGAGAAGTTTCTATCTCTTCTTCTCTTTAGTTCTATCATTTACTTCACTTTATTTCAATGCTATCGTATTATGTTATTTTCTTGTACTCTGGAAGTTCTCAGTAATTAGATTTCTAGTAGTCACTTTGTTGTTTGTTGTGACGTTCTTTCTTTCTAGTTCGTATGAGACGTCAACGCACCTCTAGGGTGCCAGTGTGTCACATTGTCGTCCATATTCCGCATTGTCATCCTTTGGCTGAGAGCTTGTCAATTTCTCTAGAAAACCTTTGTGACTTGATCTTTTCGATTCTATAACTCTCATGTTGTTCCTTGAGGTAGTTTAGGGCATTTCACCCCTTGGGAATCTCTCAAGAATAGATTCCCATAATAAAGAGACTCATGAGCAACGAATCCCCCTTCTCTATAGTCATCAAGAGAGGACTAGTCGAGGATAAAAGATTCTCAACTTAGGGAATGTAATCCTTAGCATTACCACCAAGAGGAATTCCATATACCAAGAAAGGTTGCGCTCTTGAAAGGACATAAAACTCAATGTCACCAAGAAGAAGACACATCACATGAAGTAAGAAGACCACACTTTGAAGGGAATATGCAAAAAATGAGCGGTGACGCGCATTCCCCCACTTTAAAGAAATTGATAAACAATATGTTGTGAGCAATTACTTTAAAGTAGAACAAAATATATGCCAATACATGAGAGCTTTGTTCAGAAATCCCTATGTAAAACATATGTTTCCAAGTAGAGCTATGTCATGAAAGGAGATTTCCCCTCATATGCAATTATAAGATAACACATAAGGGATCCATGGATTTGGGGTCAACGTATGTCTTTGCTACAGTGATATAATCAAGCTTGAAATCATCACCATTCCCCAAATGACTCATGGAACAACGAGCACAAAGGAAGAATGACAGATAGAAAGTGAAAACAAAGAAAATATTTTGGGCCAACATGGAAGAGACCTAAATGTCTCAATGTGTTGTGTCATCCCCAAAAGGAATGGTGGATCAAGGTTTTAATCCTTCTTTGGTAAGGGTGGGAATGCTTGGATAGTTTGATTTTTGATGTGATGTAATGATATTCCTAAGTATAATTGTGAAAATGTAGCAAACTAATGTAATTTTTGAGAAATATAAAATTGGCAAACAAAACCAGATTTTAGGAAAGCAAAAGGTGAACACAGAAGAAACTAGCATGTAATTTTGAGGCTAAATTGATTGGTCAATGGCATGGGATGACCTTGACTAGTTTCTTGATTTTTAAGATCCAAATCACAAGCTTGAAGTATCTGGTTTGTAGGTCATATTCTCCCAAGATCACTATCAGAATTTCATTTGTTAATGATAGCATGCAAATTCCTTGACTTGACAACTTGTAGGGCTTGAATCCATGAATGAGCAATTAGTCTTCAATATTCCTCCAATTTTCTTTAGATTTAAAAACCTACACACATGAAAGAGGGGGAAGGGTTGTGTCGTATAGGGGCTTGCCTAAGTCAAACCCCATTTTGGTATTTCTACCCCCACAACAGTTATGATGATATAAAAATGAGAGCTTACCCTCAGTTAAGAAGAGGCTAATGATAAAAAATAAAATGAATTAACAAATTTTTGTAACTCACCACTCAAATTTGTCTTCTTTGATGGAATGAAGTCATATACTCATCACCATCAAGGAGAAATTATTTGATTTGAAGTCTTGCAAGTGTTAGTACTCGCAAAACATGAACAAACTTACATAAAATATGACATGATGCTTGATTGACATAATGTTGCAACAAATTAGATAATTTTTCTCTTGAATGCTCTTGATTGCTCAATAATAGTCTTGATTGCCTTTTCCAAATTGCTAGGATTCATTAGGATTAAAATTGTGAAAATGACTTGTATTTATATGCAACTCTTCTAATTTCCAAAAAATCAAATGTCGATAGCCGACAAACAAAACTAGAAATTTAAATAGTAAAAAATTGACACCGACATATCCAAAATGGGG
The DNA here is from genome assembly GCA_007258455.2 of Sequoia sempervirens. Taxonomy (NCBI): domain Eukaryota; kingdom Viridiplantae; phylum Streptophyta; class Pinopsida; order Cupressales; family Cupressaceae; genus Sequoia; species Sequoia sempervirens. Next base: position 68,621 of record VDFB02256200.1, on the reverse strand, counting down.
CCAAAATGGGTTGGTCAAGGGTGTGGGGCACCCTATACATACCCATCCTTTCCAAGGCCTAAAGTGTCAAGGGAAAATATGAAATGCTCCTTTTCATTCCCCTCTATTAATTTTCTCAAATATATTTATAAAATGGGCAATTAAATGCATAATTAGATCCAAGCACATAGGGGGAGAAAAGCCTAGTGTGAAATTTTCAAGGGTGACAATTTTTGACACTATAGAACCAATGTCTAGCATCGTTGTTATGGCACAAACATTTCTTTTCTGCAAAATAGAAACTAGTTTGTCTATGCTCATATCAACATACTCTTCTCTATTTGGAAACCTAAAAATGGTGCTTATGAAAGGCCCATCTAACATTGTTATCATTTTGACATCTGCAAACCTAATTTCTCTTGTTTTTGGTTTATAATGTTTAACACCTAGGCTTACACTAAATCAATGTACTATATTGAAGTGGGGAAACATCCAATGTGTGCCAACCCACTCTGAAAGATAGCTTTAGCCATGTTAGTCCTAGGGTTCTGGGAAATTTCATCCAAAATTCTTCAAAAACAATACACCCTAGTTTGTCATCCTCAAGCTTAGATAATGAATTATGCAAAATGCACTCCCTCTCATAACCCTCATAATAGAAAAATTAGGTAATGTAGATAAGAGGTATTAAAATTAGATCGGGATGAATGGCACATTGAATATAATTCATGAAAACTAGGTTTTGGAAAGAAGGGACATTCATGTGTTGGAGACTTGGGAGATTGAATATAACACACATAGAGAGAAAAATGCAAAGGGAAGAAGTTTATCTTACCTCATGTTTGAGTGAATTTTTTTTTAGAGAAACTAGAATATTTGTAGGTGCACTTAGTTTTTTGTAGCATGATATATGCTACTTCTTTTTCGGCTTCAAATTTTTAATGTTATTCAAAATACCCAACAAAGATGATTTATATAACGTATGTTATCCTCTTGGTTGGAGGTTCATTGCTCTATAGGAACTATCATTTGCATTTCTTTATTTTCTTCATATTTATCCCTTTTAGTGAATGTTAGAGGTATATAGGGAACTCAAAACTTTGGTGGAGGTTCTTGGTTCCCAAATCCTAAGAATACTCTATAAAATTCATAATCTCCATGTATCTCTATTTCATCCATATTACTAGTTCCTTGAATTTATTTGATAGCTTTGAAGGTTTTGGAGCTTTTCTGACCTATTGGAACTTTTGAAAAACTTCACATAAAAATATTTTTCAACATTTTATGCCTTTTTGGGAACGCCAATGTGATCAAGAACCTTGTCAAGAGTTCCTCAAGTTCACAAAACCTTGATATACTCTGACATATTCATTTAGCTTCTTATGTTTCTAGTGTCAAAGGTTTGGCTTCAACCTAGAACTTCCAAGGGACTTTTAAAGAAGCACTTATCGAGAACTTAGACTACGTTGGGAACCCAATAGAGACTAGGAACCTTTTAAAAGGTTCTTAGTTATTGAATACTCCTAAGAATTATACTTGAGTTAGGAGGACTTTAAGAAAAAGAGAAATAATTAAGAGACTTAATTCGAGGATAAAGGGGTTCTCGATAAAGGGTAAAACTCTTATCATACTAGTAACTAAAAAACACTATGAAATTTTTAGGAGTGACTTTGAATCTTCACACAATGATAATGTAAGACATGACTCCATGATGTAATTTTGAAAAATAGACTCTTGAGACTTAATTAAGAAAAAAATTGGGGTAATAGAACCAAGTGGTAGATAGGGTTTGAAACATGGATTTAGTGGGCAGTTGTCATTTCAAACCATTTTCAACCCAAATGGACCTTGCCATCATGCTTAAAAGGTCCAAAAACATAAATAATCAAAAAACAAAGTCATGAGCCTAAGGCAAATAGTTTTCGTACTATAGTTGTATGGCCCCTACATTGTACAATACATTTTTTTGGAAAAAACTACAAGCACTCTGCTACCATAGCAAAATTCCTAAGTAGCAACTACCACCCAATGGCCAAAGCACCACCAACACCACACTCCTCTACTTCCTCTTTTGTGCTACCACAACCACAAGCACTATTGCCTAAACAACGTTCCAACTCTGCCACCACCTCAATGTGGCCTTGCCACCACTTCCCCTACTCCACTAAATTTAGTAAAATAATTGGAAATCTATTAATTTCATCTAGCCCCTTGCCATTTTTTACAATAGTTAATTTATCTAGTTGTAACTAAAATTGGAAGTTATGCCAAAGTTGGAGGTTTTTCTACCAAATTTAGCAATGAGGCCAGCATGATGTCAGCAAGACTAGTTTGATTTTTCAACCCCCTCATAATTATAATCGTTATTTTGCAATCAATCTTTGAAAACTAATATCTTAAATGTACAAATTATTTTTCTAATTCATTTTTTATTTGAAAAAAAAAATTCTTGTCTATATAGTGGTGAAGTTAGCAGTTTTTATTTGACATTCCAACTTTTCAAAAAAATGGATTTCTTACAAAGGTTGTTTATCTTGTCATGTTTTTTGAAGCTTCAAACACTAGTGAAAAGAGGGGGTGTCTTGTGTGTCTTTTTTTCGCTCTTTTTCAGCATAATGGCAATCTACTTTTTTGTGCTAATGGATAAATTAATAGTTTGTATCTTACACCATACAACTAATTTGAATGGAAGTATAAATTTCAATTTATCTTTAAAAGCAAGGGTTACATAGGGTTACAATGGGACTATGGTATTTTGTTTATGTTTGTGTTTAATGAATTACTTTTTCACATTTAATCTACCACTACTTTGAATCAAATATAAACTACACTAAAAATCCTTTTTGGCAAGAAAGATGAATTAAGGGGTCGTCAATTGGAGAATAAACTCAAAGTTAAGTCCAAACAATTTTGACATTATTCAAGACTTCTTCACAATGTCAGATTGCTGCTAAAGTTGTGTGAAATTGTAATGAAAGACAAATAACTTATCTTGAGTACTATCTATAAGCTCGGTCCTAACTATTATGTATTTGTTTCTACATTGCAAGCCACGAAATGTACCCTAAGTTCGACTTACAAAATGCCTTCTCTACTTGATTTTGTTGTAGAACTCACTAAGGAGCGAGAAAAATTGATTCGTATGATCACAATCAAACTCTCAAAGTCACATGCCTAAGCTAAAATTCAAGGAATAAAAGAGCGGGAAGTATTATACAAACAAGATAAAAAAACAAAAGAAACAATGAGAGAAGAAGAAAGATCAAAAACACGTTGCATCCAGTGCAACTAATGGGACCACTTCTTCCAAAGGTGACAAGCCTAAGAAGGAGAAGGTCAAGCCCGCCTTTGTAAAAGGCCTAAACATGATGATCAATTTTGTTAAAGAAGAAAATAGATCACCTAACTCATCTTCTAGAAAAGAATAATACCAAGGTTCTTGACTTAGTCAAACAAGGCTTGTCAAAAGGGTTTTCTGAAGACACAATTCATAGTAAGGAGAAAGAAAAGGGAAATTCCCTAGTTGTAGTTGCTTCACAACCCAGTACTTGGGTTATTAACTTGGGTGCTTCACATTGCATGGTTTCATTATAGGATGGGTTCACCTCCTTAGAGTTAGGTTCCATACCAACCATATTAATAGGTGATGACACTTTTGTTGAAGTGCATGGAAGAGGGTTTATTGATGTGGGCGAAGGAAGCTTTTAAAATGTTCTTTGTGTACCATATTTGTCAACTATCTTCTATTTGCTTATCAAATCACCCACTAGCTCAGGAAAATGAGTTGAGTTCACACTAGACTTAGTGGTAATCAATGAAATACATAGTGGGACCACAATTGACATGGGAAAAGTAGATCATCAATCTAGAATCTCACATTTCGCATTTTGTTCCTATCTCTACTTCAACATCATTGCTTATGCACTCAAATGAGGTGAGCCACTTGTGGCAATGATTTGGCCACTTCAACTACTAATACTTATAGCATCTCAATCAACATGACATGGTTTCAAGGTTGCCTTTTGTTCAAGTTTCTAGCAAAAAATTCTGAGGGCATATTCTTGGTAAAAAAACTAAAGAGAGATATGTCAAGGGAATATCATGAAGGGCCACATAGCTTTTGGAATTAGTACATAATGACTCGGTGGAGCCATTTCCATATCCCTCCTTTAGTAGGGCTTGATACATCATTAGTTGAAGATCTTTCTAGATACACAAGTTTACTTTCTCAAACAAAAGTCTAAAGTCCGAGTCTTTTCAACTCTTCAAATCATTTGCAAAGAAACAATCAAGGAAGGCCATCAAGATTTTGTGCATTGATAATGGGGATGAATATGTTAACCATCAATTTCAACAATTTTGTGATTTATAGGGTATTGACTTGCAACACACAATTCCATACAGTCCTTAGCAAAATGGTATTGCAAAACACAAGAACAAGACCGTAAAAGAGGGCTATTTGTATGATACACTCTAAATCATCAACACCTCAATACTAGGCACACACCATTAATTGTGTGTTATATCTAGAACTAAATTCCTCATTGAGTTGTGAAGAGGGTTAACTCCTTTTCAAGCTTGGACCAATTGAAAACCCATAATGAAGCACTTTGGAGTGTTTGGTTCTCCAATATTGAGTACCCAAATGGTGTCAAAGGCTATAGCAGCTCCATCCACCACTCATTATTTATTTATAGAGAGGATTGTTTGTTTCAAAAACTCTTATATTTCTTCTCCTACCACTTCACCCTACCCTCACATTGATGACACTATGACATGATGATAGTCCTTTAGAAGATCTTAATCCTCCTAGTTATGATGTTGAGAGTGATGATGAGGATTCATTTTCCTCCTCTTCTAATCAGCATTTAGAGGTTGACGATTCTCCTCCAAACTCTCCAACCACTAGATTTCTTTAGGCTTGTCAAACATTAAAGTCAACAAACAATTTGGTTGGAGATGCTTCAAATACTAGAACATGATCACGATTTCAACAAGCTCCACAAGTCTTCATTGCCTCAACTTTTGATCCATAATTCTTTCAGGAAGCTTCTAATATCCTCAAGTGGGATGTTGTTATGCAAGAAGAGTTAAATTCCTTAAAGAGGAACCATACATGGGATTTAGTTCCCCTTCCTAAGGGAAGAAGACTTTGTTTGACACAAGCAAATCTATCCAACAAAATTTGGACTTTTAAGTCAATTTCCAAAATTGAATCCATCTAACAAGTCCTTGCTATAGCTATACCCCATTGTTGGGAAGTTCATTAGATGGATGTAAAGAGTATTTTTCTTCACGATAACCTACAAGAGAAAAACTGCATGGAACAACCACAACAGTTAAATCAAAATCCCTCCCTAGCACGTGGACTTTAGAAGTCTGTTTATGGCCTCAAACAAGTTCCTCGAGCTCGATATGACAAGGTTGACTCCATTTTGTTAGTTGGGCCCACTCAATGCCTCTCAAATCCGAACATATGCATTCTACAATAAGATGGCACTCACATGTTTGGTACCCTATGTTGATGACTTGTTGATCACAAGTAGTCACTCATCCACTATTAAGGCAATGAAAACTATTCTTCATGATCAATTCTTGATGTCAAACTTAGGCCTATTGCACTACTTCTTGGAATTTGAGATCACTCAATAATCTTCAAGTATTTGCATTGCACAAGCCAAGTACACTCTTGATATGCTCTCCGAATTTTGCAAAGCTAACTATAAGCATGCACCTACTCCATTGATATCAAATGTCAAACTCAAGACTCGTTGTTCTACACTATTAGTAGATGCTACTTGTATCACCAATTAGTTGGGAGTTTGATACACTTGATTGTACAAATCCTAACCTTTTATATGTCGTGAGCTTGGTTTTTTGATTCATATAGGAATTCCATGAGTTGCATTAGAAAGCAACCAAGTAAATGCTTACTATATGCAAGGCACTCAGCAATGAGATTCGATATAAAGCGAGTGTAGATATTGACTTGGTGGTGAACATAGATTCAAATAAGTAGGTGATTCTCAAGATCGCAAGTCTACTTGAGGTTATTGCTTCTCACCTAGTTCAAGTCCAATTTATTGGTTGAGCAAGAAACAATTTGCAATTGCTCTCTCATCTACAAATGCTAAGTATCGAGGGGTAATCAATGTCACCATTGAGGGCATTTGGTTTTAGCATATTCTCACTATGTTTGGCATTCCATTCTGACAAACTACAATCATCTTCTGTGATAACCAAAGTGTGATACAATTCTCATGGAATCCAATCCATCACCAACAAAATAAACACATTGAAATACAAATTCACTACATCCAAGAGCTAACTCATGATCACATCATTGACCTTCACTTCTATCCAACACCAAAGCAAATCAATAACATCTTCACTAAAAACAAGTTCTTTTATCTACAAGCTTTATTAGGAGTGTGTAAGTGTCCACTTTTGGGGGCTTTCTTGTCTTTTAGTGGGGAACTCTTTGTACATGGACACCTAACTAAGCTTCATTTTTGTCAAGAGCCATCTTTTCACCCACCTTACATACACTTAAGGGAGGTGTTAGTCTAGGTTTTTATTTTCTTTATGTTTGGGAATATATTTTTTTCCTACACATATTGTTAAGCCTACTTATGTTAATTTAGCATGGTTACTATATCAATACATGGCATAACCATCAATTACATGTGCTACTTTCACTCACTCAATCTCTTGAATTTATTAGTCACCTCTCATAACCATTTGTATGTCTTTATCTAAGTAAATGCAGCCATATAGTTTGGCATTTACCAAGTAGGTAAAACTCTCACCTATTTTAGGAAGTTAAAGTTACTACTCTTAAATATATATGCCTCTTTTTTGCTATATATAATCACCTCTCTTAATTGCTAGTCAAAAAGAACAATTTGAGCATTGCCTAAATTCTCTTTCATTTTGTCTTTTGAATTCTATTTTTTCAAGATATTTTCTCTATTTCATCATTTTGAACTAGCAATATGAGCATTGCCTAAAGTCTCTTTCATTTCGTCTTTTGAATTCTCTCTTTTCAAGATACTCTCTATTCCGTTATTTTGATCTTCAATCATTTATCAACTAAAGTGCGTGTGATCTATGATTGACAAAAGATCTTGGCTCAAAATCTTGTTTCTCATAAAATCTAACAATAGTTTGATCATATCCACAACAATTTGTAGACAAGACATGAAAGGATCCACGGTTATCAGTTGTGTTTGATCATGTTGACAAGAATTTGGCATTAAGGCATAAAAATAGTCATTGTAGGAAGCAATATGAGGAAACAAGGATCCCTGCAATTGGTGTGCCTAGACATTTCTCAATGCATTTCACTAGATCAGTGATACAAGGATCGTTTTCTGCATACCATCATAATGGTTGAGTTCTAATGTCTTGTTTATCATTTGAGGTTCTTAAATCTTGGCTTTTTTTCTAACAATTTGCCTATGCAAAAACATAGATCAGTGATACGAGGATCTTTTTCTGCATACCACAATACTGGTTTGAGTTCTTATGTCTTGTTTATCATTTGAAGTTCTTAAATCTTGTTTTATTATTTGACAAATTGTCTGTGCAGAAACACACGCACACACACACACACATATACATGCAATAGTTTAGCTGTAAAGTATGCAACGACTTGTGACTGTCATTTCCCTTTGAACATGTCTGCAAGTATTTGCCATTTGGCAATAGAATTCACATACACAATAAAAATAATAAGGAAACAAGATGATCCTTGTGATTGGTGAGGCTGCACAGATTCACCATAGCAGAGCAGAAATAGTACATCCTAGTTTCTGTATAAATAAAGCATGGTTTAGCTCGTGTCCTAGAAGCACTCCTGCTTGTCGGTTTAGACATGTAGACATGCCTGCAAGCACACATATATCTTGTTCCTTTCCGATGTCATACAACTTTAAGTATCCGTGTATATTAAATAACTTGAAAAGGCAAGATCACCATATCTGTTATGGTTTAATAATTCTTTTTTTATTTATATAAAAAACATATACACCTTTCATGTGATACATTTGGAAACTATGATACATCAGCCAGCGTATATGAAAGTCTATAAGATGCTTCAGTGAAGTGACCATGATATCATCCATTAGGCCTAACATGCTTACATACAAATACCCAGAAGAGAAAGCGAAAACTTAATTACAATGAATGAAAGAATTACTTAAATTGACTCTATGGCTGCCCCAATAATAAAAACTATAATCACAATTGCAACTACTATTAGAAACAAATTGATCATCAACTGACATTTCTCAAAACATCTGCTCGCAAACAAAAAGCCACTCTGCAACCCCTAGTATCAACCAACAAAAAGAAATTATGTCAGGAAGAAGTTGAAGAAGGCAACTAATCTAGCAACCTAGCATCCTAGACCTTGAGTTATATATCTACAATAGATTTGTGAAATCCTACCTGTGAAGACTGATTAGCATTGCCCTCCTTATCAACAGAATCCTGCAGGCATCCATCAAAATGAAATTGCAGAGTCCATTGGAAAACATCATAATGCACCACTCACAAAAAGAAATATAATACACATGTACACACATGCATACACATATACATGGTGTTACACCATTTCCTACCAGAAGTGGAGTCTGCAAGTTTCTTTCCTCGTCAACAGATATCACCATATGCTTCTTGTCAGTCTCAGAACACAGAGGCTCTTTCTCTGAATCACAGAACAAAATTTCCAGCCAATTTGATGTGAACACGTTTGTATTTCTTATTTTCTATGCAATCCATGAATGCATGGGGACTTAATTCAGAAACAATTTGAATAAGTAATACGCAAACCAAATTGCACACCTTTCACATTTTGACCTTGAAAATAATTGAGACTGCTGTTATTGGGACAAGTAGCTTTCTCTTTATCTAACTGCAAATTAGCTTTTGCTTCCTGGACATTAGACCTGTTCAGATAGTATAGGTTTTAGATTCCAGAATCTTTAGTATATACAAAATATTTAGTAAACAACATTTATAGCACAACGACCCGAAGTGTAGCTTAGAACTTTATCTACCACAGACAGATACATGTTCACAATCATAATAATCCACGATTCAATCAAAAACATAGACTGGAAAAACATACTATCTTACATATGCATACATATCATCTAAAAAACATGTACTAAATCTCTACGGAAATAGACAGAAAGCAAATAGCTCTCCAGAAGAAAAGATGATGTCCTGTATAATAAAGAGCCAGAATTTTTTTTAAAGAAGAATGCAAATCGTTCAATACTTTAAAATGTAAACTAATAATTTCTTTGAAATAAGAAATAAAATAGGTTGATGAGTAGAGAACAAGCACATTGATACGGTACCATTCTGTGCGAACAAGAAGCAAGGGACTAAAATGTTGATGAGACTCAATGGCCAATTTTGTCCTAGTTATTACAGGGAAATAATCTCAAAGCTTCACGACTCAAATACATTGTTCTTGGTATGGAGTCCTGTATGGTTAGAATAACAAAATGAAGGAATACCAGCACTGCAATAACAAACCTTTTAAAATACAGAGTATATATCAAAAGAGGTGCATTACTGTCTTGTGACATAAATTTGATAAAGAACAAACTTGAGGGAGGAGAGGTGTGGATCACTGAGCAAGGGGAAGTGAGACCAGGATTGATTATCTATATCTTGCATTGGCATTTGTAGTTCCAGTGCCACAGCCATCAAATCAATAGTCATGTAGGTTGGCAGCGTAACAAGTGCATTGACAAAGATTAAAGGTGTTCCTATTACAACTAAACAGAATGGTTCTACATTGGGTGGGTATAAATATTGCTTCACAATACATACTGTTTATATTTCTGGGACTCGTCAATAAGCCCATGTATTTATTTTATAGGAAATGAAGCATGTCAACAAAGTAATTACAAAAGGTTTCCAAATTTTATGTATCAACCTGAAAATGTGGAGATATGAGATGAATTCTCACAGGCATTACAGATGAAGATCTTCAGATAGCATACCTGCTTTTCGTTATTGTTAATTTTAAGATTTCCACTTCAATTCTCCAGGAGCTTTCCTCAAAATTCTCCTCTAAACTCTGATTCATGTAGCTATGCATCAGTTTAGGACTGTGAAATCCGTAGTAATGGTTACTTCGCACGTGATACATATTAAAGTTGTATTTTTTAAGGTTTGTATTAACTATATATCCATTGAAAAAATTTCAGTTAAGTATTGACTGGAAGGAGGACAATGATTAGGTATTTAAGAATGAGTACATTAGTTTTCAATCCTATATATTACATTCTTGTCAGAAAACAGGATCAGATACTAGAATTGATGTAAGTGTAACAGTACCTAAAGGTTTCCAGTAGGAACGAGCTAAGTACTCTAGCACCTCTGATTACAGATGTTAAAAAAAAATCACTCAGTAGCAGCTGCATAGCATCAACAGAAAATTATCAGATTTATAACTTGATAGCAAGCATGATGTGGTGTCTCAAAAGTCAATTCTCAAAATCCCGTGAACTAAGAAAGACAACCGACCAATACTCTAAGATTTGAAAGAGTTTCTGTCTAGCTCAAACACATGAAAGCCCATAATCTACATCTTGCCACTTTAAGAAAAATGATAAAAATTTACACATACCATGGAATGCCCAGTACAGAACAGAAATTTCTGAAAAATAGTAGGATTCATTCAACCAAAGATCAAAAATGCCTGCTATTAATATTGTACATGGATACTCCAAAATTCAGAATACAAGAAGTCTATAACACATACACCAGCTTGTATCAATCAACACATAAGCTTATGACTAAAATCTAGAAAAAAGCATTCTAATATAAAAAAAAATGTTATCTTTCAAGAAGCAGTCCAAAGATTGGCATCAGATAGGCAATCTCCACATGCATTTGACAGGATGCCAGTGCAGTAACGAAAAATAGCTCTCCCATCACCAAAAAACAATTTTGTCATCAGACTGTCCTTATGTTGTATCTCCTTTGTAAGTAGTTTTTGAAACGGGCCTTGTCCCAGGATGCACCAAACTGGAGAACCTGGGAACAGGTTCCAGATAAATAAAGTGAGTACACCATCTTACCATGCCCTTGAGATTCATCCCTTCAGCAAATTTATTGCAGGAAATCTTGTGTCTCTCATCACAGATTGCATTATCAATTTCCTAAAGATAGCACAATCATTACTTCTTATGTCTAAAGCTTAAACATCATCTATGGCAGAACAATGGAAAGAATACAGGATATTGCCTGGACATTAACCAACTTTCTTCTCTAAAATGAAGGTAAGTGTTTGAACCTATATAGAAAAAATTAGAATGAACTAATGGTTCCAACTTCCTTCCCATCTTTTGAACAGTATTTTATGAATCGTTTAGCAAGCACTTTGGTACCAAGAGTTTATGTTCTTGGTGTATTCTGCTTCTAGAATGTGAAAGGAAGCTATTCTGCCATTGAAATAGTATTAACAAAAATTCAATACGACACAATGGGAATAACTACAAAGAATGCAAATGCCAGAGATGGAGCAGATAGAAAATTACTTCTTGGAAGACTGCAAGGTGCAGAGGCTGAGTGCCAATTGCTTTAATTGTTGCCGCATATCAAGTATCATATTTTTCCGGCTGTGTAAATCCCTCTCACTCCTGCATATCTCATCAGTGTGTCAATCCTTCAATTGTATAACTTTTACATAAAAGAACCTATCAAATGTAGTTTTCATCTGCAGAAAACTTAATCTAGCAAAAAGAAAAAGTCCCTCAAATAACATTTACACAATATCATGGTAATCAACATTACAGAGAAAGTAAACTCTCACAGGAATTTTGCAATACAATGAATTAAAAATGAGAGAGATCAATGCTGATCTTTTAAAAATTTCCATAGTACAGATGGATAACCAAAAATGTTGAGAAGTTTGCAAGAAATGTCACAATAATATAAGGTAGCACAAATATGAATATTTACAGAACCTCAAACAGTTCAATCTATGATTGAAAAACTTAACAAGTGAATGAACAGTTGTCTTCCCAATTCAGGCATTAAAACCTCTAACTCATTTCCACAAATACAGATACAGTATCCATTTCCAATATAGATACAACATCCAATACAGGTACAGTATCCGTTACAGATACAACAAAATTCCAAAGATACAACACGACAGGATACAATATATATAAAATTTTAAAACTATATGAGATAAATTTATATATGTCATATAAAGAACTTGTTTATTTATAATAAATATAATTATCAGTTACATAATCTAATTTGCCATGAAATGGAAACAGGTATCAGTAAGTGCAAGAAATGCCAATTTTTAAGGAGCTCCTGGAAACAAAACAGCATGCAAACGTTCATATAAAAAAGAAAATTAAAATTAAGACTAAAATATTTGAATATAAAATTTAAATAAAGCTACACATAGTATCCATGTTTTGTGGATAAATTGTCAGAAAAGCATATAAACAAAAATAGACATAATTATTAATATCCATTTTGAATTTTCTATTCAATACAATTGACCAGGTCGGTTAGATCAATGGTTCTGAAACTTTGATTGGTAATTCAAGCATTGCAAACATCTGTCCTCCAATAGCTCATAGATTGTGATATAGTAGTTTAAAGTTCAAACTACATCATAGTCAAGTACTAGAACAAATCATCATGTATCTCTCCTTGGAGAGCATCTATATCATCTCTGGATCTATATGTCAACCCCCTTGCTACCATTGTCACCAAGTAACAAAAAACAGTAAGGGTAACTCCATAAGCATCCAAATCAGACTGCTCTTGTTAAATATCCGAAAATTTGATCAACCTTTGTTTCTAATCACTCTTGTGTGACAAGATATACAAATTGGAATGTGCAGTATACTAATTTCTCTGCCTATTTTTGCTTCAGGTTAGAGTAGGTTAGGGTTAGCGGCAGGGTTAGTTTAGCTTAGGGTTGATTTTTTTTTAAGTGATATGATCCCTACTTTCATTCTATAAACTGCCCAGAAATGCAGGGCTGTTCCTGGAAATGGTCTGGAAACACGAGTGCCATTTCTGAGTTTTGAAAATGTTTCACTTTAATATCAGCATCTATGTTCTGAATTCAAAATGTTTTAGAGAAAACACAGTGCCAGGGGGCATTTCCTGCAACATAGATCATTTCATAGACATGCACATGAAAACCATTAAACAAAAGATTCACAATAATGTTTTTCAAAAGCAAATTATGTCATTTTGTTTTTCTCTCATTTCTTATGCCCTTTATGTTTATTTTCTTTTTAAATTCTATTCTTTCCATTTATTAGCTAATAGTACTGAAAAATACATCATAACCATTCTGAACATAGGCAAAATACAACATCCCAGACCTATGCAAATTGTGGCAAGATTTAGTATCCCAGCCATATCCTGGGAATATTGTGTCCATATCAGTCATTGGATATGTTGATGTACTTTTAGGGAGAGATGCAACACTATGCATCTATTATCTGCAAGGAAGCAGAGGTGCAGAATATGCTTCCTACACTAATCTATGAGAGGAGGTATGTGCAAAATGAAACTGATCATACAATTACAAGAAAATAAACACAAAAAGCAGTATACCATAACACAGTGATTTATGTGGGAAAAACCCTTTCAGGAGAAAAACCCCACACTCTGAAGCAACTCAATGTATTACTCAATAATAAGCAGTTAAAATACACTTACAGAATCTAAGGCTTTACAAGAGTATCACCAACAAGAGATCTGAAGCAATTCTAGCATCATAAATATTAAAAATACCCATAAAACTCATTATATCAACCCCTAATGCATGTGTGAATAATACTAATAGGCACATCAAAAAGGTAGATGTACAATATCATGGGCACCAAAACCATGGGCCAAGAAAACAATGTAAAAAACACCCAAAAATTACCCCCTCAAAAAATAATTCAAGGGTACCACACCCCAAACCCTCACCCCCCATGTGTCCCACCACCATCTCCCCCATGAGCCCACTTGTCATGGAGAATATATGTTACAAATAAGATTGCAAGGTGAATATCACACAATTTGGATGCATGGTTGAGACATCTTTCCTAACATTATCATAGACTCGTGATCATTAGTAACTATACACTCTTCAAGAGAATGTAATTACTAATTAATGCAAAAAGAATCAGTAAATCTGATCTCAAAACAAACTTCAATTCTCCATTTGAAGCAACCAATTCTGTTATGTTCAGCACGGAAGTCAAATGTAACCAAAAGCATTTATTGTTTTGTATCCTGGTAGTCTTAAAAGCATCACATATATCTGTTACAAAGTGAACTTTGTTGTTCCTAGTCCTGGCCAAAGGGAACTGGCTGCAGATCTGATTGTAAAATAAGATGAAATGCTCCTCAACCTCCACTTACTTTGTATGGTCACTACGGAAGAACCCTAGCATGTATACATAAACCCTGGATGTTCTAGAATCTATGGAATTGGATATAAATCGGTTCAGGTTTTTATTATATGGAACCTCAGCTACATGACTAAAAATCTTAGTGCTTGAAAATTAGTGAGGAGGAATTGAAATATTATCCAATATGTGAAGTATTAAACATAGAAAATTAGTTATAAGCTAACTTGTCCTCATACTAGTCCATGTCATCGCAGATACATTCCCAATAAAAGCCATCTCAGATAGCTTTGTTATTATTCTACTTAGCCAACAGAGAATTTATAGGCACCAAAAGAGAATTTGTAAGCAGGCACACAATTTATAAGGTATTTATTGTCGGAAGAAACAAGGCATCCTCAACACATTACTAGTGTTTCTGTAAGATTCTGATAAGAATTATCTTAAGAGTGCCAAAAATGAGATTGTAGAAAGAGCTCATTAATTTTATTTTTATTTTCCAAGGGTTTGTACTTTGTTCTTCATGCTAAGGATCTCACTTGGACATAATGCAACAAAAATGTCACCAGAAAAGAGGACATGCAAATTCAAGTTAAACAACACATTACAGAGCTAACTTCTTATAGTGCATAAACATATCAAAATCATAGTTACCGGGAGACGCGTCTCCCCCCCTCCGAGACGTGTCTCGGAGACGGAGACGCGTCTCCAATACCGGAGACGTCTCTGGAGACGCCTCCTGCCCCCTGGAGACTTCTGTCAGAGTTTCCCGAGTACCCTGCCGTCTCCTGTTGCAAAAAAATGACATCTCCCACAAAAAAAAACCCTAAAATGTGAACTATGATTATGAAATATGAAGTATGAACTCTTTGACGCAATGACATTTGTGTATTTAAAGTTAATGTTCGTTGTTAAACTTTACTACAGCTCTTGTTTTGAAAGTTCAATGTCATCATATTTTCTATAAATTATTAATTTTTTATATTTTTATTTTTATTTATATTAAAAAAAATGGCATCTCCAAGTACCCACGTCTCCTATTTTCAAAAAAAATCTATACCGGTACTGGTACCAGTCTCCCGTACCAGTACCAGTACCAGTCTCGCAGCTACTATGATCAAAATATGATTGGGGCTCTCTAGTGACCCCCTGCATGTTCAAGACTTGATTCCCACATTTAAGATTCATGCAACGGTGTAGGCATTATTGTAGAATCTGGGAGATGCATCTAAGACTAACTCTCTAAAATATCATGTAACCTTTATGAGAAAACTTAAGAGATAGAATTATGAGAATAATGCCCTCAACAATTGGAAACACGGCTAATAAGAATTTGTGTAAAGAGACCATCATCATTTACAATTTGGGTCCCTATGAGATGTTTCTTTAATTCATCGTTCAATCTAAAATGCTTAGATGAAGAAGGGAATCCCTCTTAATCCCAGCAATAGTTTAAATATATCAAGAATCCAAGAGAGCTGTGATTGCAACCAACCATGAGCTAGTATACAATTCGATGCTCTTTATTTCTCGCTTGGCGCATAAAAATTAATAAATATCTAAAATTTCCTATGGCAACACCTTAATCAATCTCCTAACAGACATTTTATACTTCGTTTCCTATGGTCAATGGTCAATGTTCAAACTTCAAAGTAACTTTTTCTGTCAATTTTTTGAGGTTATAAGTTTATAACAATGCTGATGAATTTGAGAAATCTTCTTCAGCATGTAGTTTACTCCTGTGGCCATTGCAATATTTTGAAAGCTCAAGCCTTTAATCACAAAATATTTTTCAAAAGTAGCAAATGGTCATTGAAAGCTCAAGCCACAGGAGTCAATGAGACAGTAAATAGTTGGAGAGGCAAGCAAGCTGTACAAAGTCAGGTTTACTAAATATCAACAAACATGTCATCTGAAAGGGGCTGAAGGTTTGTGGCGGGCCCATAGCAACAAAAATCTTTTGGGGAAAAAATCGGCAAACCAAAAGTATAAGATTTTTTGAAAAAATTGGGAAAAAATCATAAAAAAATGGGGAAAAATTTGGATTTAAAAAAGAAGTAAAAAATTGTAGAACAAGAGATAAAAACTATTTTTTTGAAATTGAAAGGCATTTCCATAGCATAGAGATATAGAGAGCAAATAAAATAAAGAGTTTAACTAATGAATTGTAGAAAATAAATTTTTGTAGTTTATATTCGTATCGCTGATTACATTCATTGCATTGCACATCTTTCAAACTCAAAGCATTACTTCACATTGCATAACTAATAACTAGATGCTGATAGATGACAAAATTTCAATTACAATATAGTTTTTAACAAAGTCAACCTACGCAATTATGCAATTACTTCACATTGCATAACTAAAAACTAGGAGCAGCTGCCAATTGCATTAGCTTGTCATGGCATTCCATGAGACCACATTTCTTTGAGGCATTTTTTTCAAACAGTTCACTGCCTTGTCTATGCTATGACATTTTTCATACATGTCTACCAAAGCATTTTATCAAACAGTTCACTGCCTTGCTGCTATGGCTAAAAGCCTAAAACAGGTGCTTTCGAACAGCAATGGATGCTTGGAAAAAATCTATCAAAGCATAATAGTAAGCAACAAGCTATGGACTCATCGTTTTTTTTTCACGTGAAAATCAGCACGATTTTATTCACCTTTTTTTTGTAGGTTTTTAAATGCATTTTTTTGGCGATTTTGCAGTTTTAAATGGGAAAAATCTTTGACCAAAAGGTCAAAGATTTTTTTCAAAAAATTGGGGGAAAAATCGACCAGCCTGCAGATTTTTTAAAAATTGCAATTAATCGGGTTTTTTTTTGCAGATTTCTGTTTCTAACTTTGTGGAACATATCCATGTAGCTCTCAAAACATATGCCATCCCATAAGTATGTGATAAAAAAAACTCTGTCAATAATTAATCTTCCACAATCTACAAGAAAATATCAGAATAACAAACAATCAAAGATAGGAATTGTGCAAAGCAATTGTAAGCATGGTGCGCTTCTGAGGACTGAAGCAGATTACAGCAGGTAAAGATCAGATTTATAATATATATGCCATCCCATAAGAAAATGTTAAAAAACTAGCAGTAAATAATTTTTCAAGATATAGAGGTAAAGATCAGACTAATAAACAGTCAAAAAGATACGAATAGAGGTAGCCCTTGAAAGTAGTGAGGTGTTTTTGTGGACTGAGGCAGATGTGTATTGGGGGCTATGGCTACTCATCTTTGAAATCTAAAACCCTCCTTACCCAAAAAAAAATAGAAGTGCAGGAAAATAAGAACGAATGGCTTCATTTCATAACAAAATATATCAAACAAAATCCTCATATCAAAGTGGGCAAATTGGAAGTCAGTGAAATGAGCTCAAGTGAAAAACCAATGGAGTTTTCATGGCAGAGCTCCATATTTGAACCTCCAAAATCCAAACCATAGCTTGAAAATAATAACTTAGCAAAACTCAGCACACCCAATTTTGACAGACTCAATGACTTGGGAAAACTTGGCAAAGTAAATAAAACTTAAATTCGTTAACTTGGCAAAAACTCAGCTAAGCGAGTTAATGGCAGTTTTCTCATTTTCTGTTTCAACTAACAAGTTTCATGAGTGCTCAGCAAGTTTGGCAGTTTTTATGCAACGCTGCAAACCACATTGCACGTGTAAACTTTGAGTGAAACACCACTGTTGGATAAGTGTTGTATGCTTTTCATGTTTAATTTTCTGGATGGGATCAATAGTCTAGATGGGATCAACCTCATTAGTTGAAGCAATTTTTTGATTTCCAATAGCCTTTTTCGGAAATAAAAAATAAAAAATAAAAAATTGGGTGTTAATTTGGCATTTTTTAATTTTTGCCCATGTTTTAAAGCACTTTTGCATGATCTCATACAATATGTAAAACTGCTTTCAATATGCCAATTTATATGTGCACATGCTTAAGGGTTAAGGAAGAGAGATTCAGTATTGTACTGAAGAAAAGTGGAGTGTTTGCAATAGTGAAAATTTTTACTATGCTGGGTTTTGAAAATACCGAGTATTGTCTTTTCTTTCCATTATTCTATTTTTCAGATTGTATATGCACCACTTCTATTGTACAGGCTTATCAAGCTTCTTTTTCTCTACAACCACATCCAATTCTAGTCATGAAAGGTGAAGCAATGTGAGAGTCCTGCGTGGGTTTAACTGGATACATTCCATCAATTTTTTTCTTTTAAAATCACAATGAAACTTTCCTTCAATATAAGCTTCTATCCTTGTGGACTGAGGCAGATATATACGGAGGGAACATTACTACTCATCCTTGACCATGTAAGGTCCCAACAAAAAAGGACATATACGGAGGGAACATTACTACTCATCCTTGCGCGAGTAAGGTCCCAAAAAATAGGACAAATCTAAATCCCTCAACCCCTAAAAAATGGAAGTGCAGGAAAATGATAAATAATGGCTCCACTGTATAACTTAAATAAAAAATAAAAGCCTGAAAGCAAAGTGGTACTGTAAGTCAATGAGATGAGTTTAAGTGAAAATCACTGTAGTTTTCACAGTGGGGCTCCATGTTTATATCTCTAAATCAGAATGCCCATGTCTAAATGTAAGCAACATGCCACATCCAATTTTAGTTATGACGGTTGAGACCAGGTGTGAGCCCTGGGTGGCCTCAACAGAAAAAAACATTAATTTTTTTCTGGATTAAACTGCAATGAAACTATTCTTTAATATAAGCTTCCACCCTTGTGGACTGAGACAGACGTATATAGGGCTATGTTCTGTGGATGGCAGTCTAGGGAGAATTTTTTGGGGACGGCAGGGATACAACAGGGATACGATTCCATTCCCTAGTTGTATGTGTCCATTCAACAGCTGTAAATTTTATTCCCATAGTTGAAAAAAACTGACTGTCAATGACTCTTTTTGAAAATCAAAATACAAAGATTTTTAAGAAGGGGAGGCATCCCTGATTTTTGGGAACTAGTCCCTAGAGGACAGTCAGGGGACATCCCCAGATTGGCAGTGGGGACTGGAACTCAGGGCTGAGGGGTGGAGACGAGTCTCTCTGCATCACAGAATCACAGATATAGGGGGCACGTTGCTACTCGTCCTTGACCAAGTATGGTGCCCTAAAATTTCAAATCTAAACCCTTCATACCCAAAAGATGGATATGCGGGAAACTGATCAATAATGGCTCCTTTCCATGACTAAATCAGCAAAAGGCTGAAAGCAAAGTTGTTATTAGAAGTCAATGAAATGAGCTCAAGTGAAAAAAAATAGAGCTTTCACAGTGGAGCTCCATGTTCAAATCTCTGAACCATGCTGCCCTTGTGTAAAATTCAACACACCACACTCAAATCTAGTTCTGACAGATGACACTAGGTGTGAGCCCTTGGTAGATTTTACAGAAAAATATGTAGAAACATTTTTTCAATATAAGCTTCGAGCCCGTTTAATCCAGAAAGGTTCCAACAGAACACAAGCCCCTCGGTGGTGGCATGCAAACTGAGAAGATCTTCACTCGGAGACATCAATTTACCAATACAAAAAAAAGGTGAATATTGGATGGATTTATCATCTAACAAAATATATACGGTCAAAAAATTTCTGGATCATACTGCATAGAAACTTTCTTCAATATAGGCGCCTACCCAGTGTAATCCAAAAAAGTTTCAACAGAATACGTACCCTTCAGCCATGGCATCGGAGCTAAAGGCTTCCCCTCCAAAACAACAAGTTACCAATGGAAAAAAGAAAAAAAATGTTAGGTACTACTCTAATGTTCAAAACAAAAGCCAAATCATCGGAAATATATAGAAAAACGTAAAATATAAAGCAGCTCACAAGAGAGTGTTACTACACCATGATAGGTAACAGATTTAAAGTTGGGTGCTGCTGTAATCCTCAAGAAAACATGCCAGCCCACAAGAGAGTCTCCATACACTATAACAGGCAATAGATTTAAAGTTGGGCATTACTACAATCCTCAAAACAAATGCCAAAGCATAGAAAATGTTCAAATAAATCTTAAAAGATATGGCAGCCTACAAGGATATGTTATTACTATAACAGGAAATAGATTTATAGATTTCTGCTCTTATACACAAAAATGCCATTTTGGCATGTTTCTTACAATATGGGCTTAGTTGGTGGGTTGTGGATAAGAGATTCGAGGCGATCCAATTTGGTGCCGAGCACCATCAGCTTACGCCTAGCTGCTGTCAAGACATGGTGAGAAGGATCTGCCCCTGCTGCCATTACAGAATCGCGTTCCCTGACATGAGACTCAATTTCCTCTGCCAATTGCTTTGCCTCCCCAGCCTCCTGCATCCATGCATCGAATATAGCTATTGGGTGTTGATGTTCCTGTGATCCCATTTTCATTGTTTCTCTCTGAGTTTTTTTTTTCTTTCCTTATTTTTCTTCGGGAATTAGAATGATAACGGTACGTAAGCTCAGAACCGCCATTGGAATTCACATACTGAAGTTAATAGTTTTAGAAGGCGTTTGGGCTGCCGGCTCCCTAGTTTTAGGATCCATTAGGAGATGTGGGTTTTTGTTAGTGTGATGATTGTCTGATATTCAGGTGGCAGTAGCTGAGACTCCGTGCTGCTGATTTCCTTATTTCTTCTTTTTTTTTTTTGATTTTTAGATTGAAGTAACGCCAAAGATAAATATGACTGCATGTTTCTTCAATTTTCGTTTTAAACCGTGTCTTATTTTTAACGGAGAGAACGTGACTCTCAGTTTTCTGGGAAAGTAATCATAATTTGTACTTAACAGACATTAGCCTGCTCAAAAGATTTCTGAAATGAGTAGGTAACGTTTATAGTTTCTTGTTGATATTTGATATACATATAATTCTGTTATATCTTAGTGAATTTTTAATTATATTTTATTATAAAATGATGTGTTTAAAATTATTTTAGTATATAATAATGAAAATTGTATATTTATGTGTATTTTCTTTATGTTTTAAGTTTATTTCAATTGGAGTATTTAAATTGTAATAATTAGTTTACAAGAAGTTTATTCATGTGTGAATTTGGTTTTAATATCATTGTATCTTGATCTTGTTATCACTCATCTAAGAGATTGGTCCTGGTTCCTACATTCTTTATCCATCAACTCAGGGCATTCCATAATCGCAATTTGAGCCTCAAAACTTTTAAATTTCAAAATTCAAATTTACAGCTCACCAACTTTTTCACTAGTTGTGAGCAAATCTAACACATGTTTGTATTAATTTGTGTGCTATGTTGTATTTAAAGACATTCATTAATTTTGTTGAAGATCATCAAGGAACATCTAGGAGCAACCAAGAATAAATTGAGTCATTGAAGATGGCATAAAGAATTAGTAGAGCATTACATCAACAAGCTGGAAATTCTCATTTGAGAGAAGATAATCTTCAACAAAAATGATCTAATTGTTTGTATGTTTTTACTCTTTAATTTGCCTAAATTACCTTTATCTACTCTATTATTTGGACACAATATTTAGAAATACCTTTGAAGGATAGTCGATATGGTGTTAGGGGACATACTCTCCTAGGTTAATCTTCGAGAAACTCGTGTAATGAATTGAAAACAACAAGTTTCAATTATGCAAATCTAGATATTTTTAGTGTTCTAATGGAAGTGTTTGTAGTATGATCCTTCCTTAAATACAAAATATATTTGAGTGATGATTGTGGAAGATAAATGGATACAATTGAATGTCTTTAAATGTAAGGGCATAGCAATAAATCATGTAAGCATGTGTTTAGTTAGTCCATAGCGCCTAGGAAAAAGTGGCAAGAACTTGGAATTTGGATCCAAATATTTAAAATTTTGAGGGTCAAAATTGCCAATGCAAGATCAATCCCTTGTCCATGAGATTGGCCCAAGACAAAGAGGTGCTAGAATTAAAGTGGAGATAGAATATTTAGGAATAAATCCTTAAATAGGTATAATAAATGGATAATCAAGATGAATGTATCTAAATATGTGCATATATGGATAAAGTGGGGGATAAATGTATGGGATTTGGTAGAAAGGTAGGTGTAATAAATAGGTAATGTATGGGAATATGTTATAGGACGAGAGGAAATGTGTGTAAGTATGTGTAAATGGGGATGGAGAATAGATTAGGAAATTATCCAAACTTTGCACAAGATTGAGTGTTTCTCAAAGACCATTCTAGACAACTTGAGTGTAATGTGGGACTCGAGCTTGAGCACAGTGCCTAAAGGAAGGTGTATCTAGGGTATTGCAGGGAAGGCTTTGATATTGTTCCATTTATCAATATAATTGTATTAAGGTATTCCCATCAAAATGGGTATAAATCTAAATGAGAAAAAATATAGATATGCAAATATCACAATTACATTTGTCCCCCACTTTGAGATACATGCAAATCCTAGAATTCTCATGCATCTCAAAATATGTAGCACTCACAAACATACATGTAAAGTAAATAATTCAATCAATAAAAGAATATCACAAGGGTCCATATAAAGTAATAGATTGTGTTGAATTTCATCATATAAGTCTGACGTTTAGCATGTGTGATGTCCTTGCAAAATATTGATGCAAATATTTATTAACCCTTCTACAATTATTACTTTTAATCAAATATTCTAATACACCTTATAATGTCATGACCAAATATTAAGGGTGAATATTTGATAGATTCAATAATATCTAATTCGGCCTCATGCAAAACCTACTTTTTTGCATCAATATTTACAAGCAAAATTAACAACTCTAAAATACACTTCAAACTTCATAATACTCCCTCAAAATATATTAAATTTTACACAACAACCTCCACGACATAATGAAATACTTCAAATTTGATTATTTTTCCCTAATTTGACAAACCCTAATATTTGGGTAGGGTTTGTTGAAAAATGAGGTGTTTTCTTAGCTTAATACTCTATAAAACTTTAATATTGCTGATCTAAGTAAGCTTTTTCTTTGTTACATATATTCTTTGTGGGTGATTATCTTGATTAATCCATTTTACTGTTGTAGAATGAAGACAAAAGTTGATAGAAGAACTAGACAGGATATTAGAAAGATTATACAAGATGTACTATGGAGAAACCCTTTCGGGAAAAAACTCCACCAAGAATTATTCTATTATTCAATCTCTAAATTACAATAGCTCCAATTCTTGCTTGAGAATGCTTCTTTTGTCTTCACCAATCTTCTTCACAACCTGCAATAAAAACTCTCATCACTCTATTCAACTTGCTTGAGATAAATAGGCTTTTCTCAACTTTGTAAACTCAACATGAGTTACAATTACAATGCACAATCCCTATCCCTAAAAGGTACGCTATACCTCATGCAAATAGGGTTATCTCATGAAGAACAATGCTAAAACATGTGCTTCATCCATTTGGGCATCCCAAACTGAAGCTACAACTCATCCTTCACTTCGGTGATAATTCCAAAGCTCTTCCTCAAAGTTGGTGCCCATAAGTAATCCTACTTAACCGAGCCTTCAGAAATATCTCAACATGCAAAAGAGGTAAATCCAAGAAATCATCTTGAGTGCCCAAGTTGGCTCCAAGTGATTTCTTGTTAACTGAAACATTTACTCAACACCATTTATGCAAGAATGGTCATCCCTGTTAACTGGAGGTAGTCCCTGTTATCTGTCATACAACTCAAGTTATTAGCCATGCATTCCAAGTTAATTGAAGCTAACTACATGCAACTCAAAATAACCAACATGCATGCAACTGAAGATAACTGAACCATAATTGAACTGAACTAAACTAAATTAATTCTGAACTGAACTGAATTGAACTCATTTGAACTGAACTGAACTAAACTTCATGCATGCAAACATCAAATCCTAACTCCTAGGATCATTACATGCATTCAAAAGTGTTATCTCTTACTCTGAATAGTTAACTAAACTCAAGGTGAGTGACGCCTTACCATGTGTGCACCCACATGTTCCTATTATTTAGGAATAACTACAAATGTCAATTTCATGATTTATTTCATCAAATATTAATCCCATCCTAATCTTAGTGTTGTTGAACGCATTCCAAGAATCTAGGAAATAGATGAAATAATTAATGTTTAGGATTTGCAATTAAATGGCATCTTATTTCCAATAGGGTTCACCTTTAAAGATAATTTGCAACTTTAAATACACATATCAAACTTAGCAAAAAACTTGATTTAGCCATGAATCTTGATAAACCCTAATCTCTCTTCTCATATTTAGCAAACCTAAAAAAATCCCTTTATAATCACATAAATAACATCAAACCCTAATATTATAATGCATGTTATCAAATGAGAATAAATTGTAGATTAGAACATTTTCTCAAATTTGATAAACACCATGTGGAAATATGGATTTGCATTCATTGATACATTTTAAAACTTGATTTATAATCACTCAACAGTCGCAAGCCAAATTACATTAACAAAAAGCAAGGGAGTACAATGGAATACAATGCAATCATTGCATCAAAAATTTTAATGGCCTAGGGAGGCTCTAGTTGGCATTCACAACCTTCTACACTTTGGTTTGGTTCATTCTTATGGGTAACCACCATCATAGATGCCTCATGAGTAATTGCTTCTTTTGTGACAACTAAAAGTGTTGCATTGTCTTGGTAGTACCAATGTCAGTCACTATTGAAGCCCAACTATGACCTCTAGGTGAGACTTACCTCTTTAGCCAAGAGGGTTTTTATTTGTGATCACTCTCAAACTAGTAGGGTTATCATCTAGTCATTGTAGATCTATGGGGTTTTATCCTCCAATCTATTTGTTTGAACATGATTGCTCAAGATGGTCCAGTCGTGGTTTGGTGTGGATGTTTAAAATTTTCCTTTTTCTTCACAAGTTTTCAATTGAAAATGCCATCTGCAAAGAGGTCAAAACTGACATGAGACTGTCAAGTACCAAAGAAGTACATAAGGGGGCACCCATACCAACTAGCATCACTTTCCTTCCTATCACACTCAAAATGTGCATCTGCATGCATAGAGAGGTATTAAGGAGGTACAAACGAAGATACTTGAACCTACAAGAACCATCCATGGTAATGTCAAGAAGAGTTAAGGCCGAAAAACCCTAACTACTACATTAATGGTGGCTATTGTAGTATACATAGCTCCAACCATATGAAATACACATAGGAACATGTCTTGTAAATAAATAAAATCATTGGCAAATAGAACCCTAGCTAGAGCCACATTTCAATAATAAATATTATGATGTGTTGACATGTCAAGTGGTAAGTGGGATGAACCATACAAAGAGGTGGGATTTTTAAAATTTGGGGTTCAAGGATGGGGAACTCATACCTATGTGGTAAGAAAATGAGGTGAAGTTTGACTTTGATGAGAAAAAAGTCACCAATGGAAGTGTGACAAGAAAAGGGGGCCTAAGGATGGGAAAATCTAACAACCCAACAAGGAAGAGGGTGAAGCCATAGAAGGGAAGTTAAGTGTGCTAGGATGGTGAAGTACAACATTTTGACCAATAGACACTTGGAATACCTAACTCACCAAAATACATAAAGACTTAGGCAACCTAGAATGACACCAAAATAGGAAGAGTGGTGAATGCAAACACAAAAAAATTAGCTAAAAGAGGAGGAAGTATTTTGGGAAAAGGAATTTTGACACAAAAGACTTATTGCAAAAAGAGAACATGACAAGTTTGTCATGCTCAAAATTTCTTATCCTGAAGCAAGTTCAAATTAGGATGCTCTAGAATATGTGATCCTTCCAATGTGGCATCTTCAACAAGGAGGTACATTTCCATCAAACTAGGTACGTAGCAACCTCTCGACCCCTTAGATTTATTTTTATTACATCCATAACCAAGTTTGGAGCCAAAATTAGTTTTCCTTCTTCATCTAATGGAGGAAAATTGGTTGATGGAGTAATTTTTTTTCCAAGGGCCCATTTGAGATAAGGCATGTGGAAAATGTTATGAATTTGACTCTCCTCAAGTAGTTCCAACTCATATTCCACTTCACCAATTCACCTCAAAATTTTGTAGGGCTCATATAAATGAGGCCTAAGTTTCTCTACTTCACTTGTCTTTATGGATGACTGACTATAAGGTTGCAGTCACACAAACACCATATCTCCATCCTCAAATGCTCCCTATGTCCTTTGGTGGTCTATGAACATTTTCCATGGTTCTAAGCCTATTGGATATTTTCCTTGAGTGACTTCAAGAGGTATTGACCCTACTTGATTAAGTCACTCACTCTTGGAACTCTACTATCAACTAATGCAAGATCAAGAAACACTTGAACTTCATACTTGCACAAGACCATAGATGGATTCATATGAATGTAAATGTGATAGGTGGTATTGTAATAGTAATCTACCATATGGAGCCAATTTATCCAAGCCTTCTATTGATCAACCACATAATTTATTAGGTATCTTTCCAACCATTTATTTACAACTTATTTTTTCCCATCCATTTGGGGGTGATAGTTGTTTCTAGGTGTGAGGTGTGTTCCTATCAATCTAAAAATTTCCTACCAAAACATACTCATGAACTAAAAATCTCAGTCGCTTACTATGCTTTTGGGTAGCCCATGAATCCTAGGCGCCTCTCTAAAGAATAGTTTGACCAAATGTGAAGCCTTGATTTTTGAAGAGAATTTTTTATATTTATGAGATGGTCTACCACCACATATATGTAGTATTTACCTTAGACTTAGGAAGTCCCATGATAAAAATCCATGAATATGCTCTCCCATCTTTTCTTAGGAATTGATAAAGGTTGAAAGAGTCCTACTAGGAAGGCTCTCTCTATTTTATGAACTACAAACAAACTACACACTCCCTTGCATGCCTAAGGACATCATCCTTGAGTCCCTTCCACATGAATCTCTCCTTGGTATGCTTATATATCTTGAAATACCTAGGGTACCCCACCAAAGGAGCATCATGAACAACCCTTAAAATTTTGTCTTTCATTTTTTATTTGGTTGCTAAGTAAATCCTACCCTCATAAAGAATGATTTTGTAGGCCACAATCTGTCATCCAACAATTTCCCCTCCAAAATATTAGTGGAAAACTCATCCTTGGAATATTCTACTATAGTTCTTTCTTCCTAATTAGTCGAGATATGTGACATCAAGCAAAAGGTTGGACTCTTAAATAAGGCATCAACAACTACATTTGTCTTCTCTTTAACAAATTTGATTTTAAAATCAAATGTTTGTAGTTTATTCACCCATTTTTTCTAATACTCATTCAAGTCTTTTAATTAAGAGATAATTTTAATCTTTTATGGTCAATTTTCACCACAAATCAACTATCGACCAAGTATTGCTAGAATATAGTTGATGTGTGCATAATGGCTAGCATTTTCTTGTCATACATGGAGAGTTTTTTTTCCCTCCCTAAGTTTATGGCTCCCAAAATTAATTAGATGCTTGTTCTACATAAGCAAAACTCCTACCCCTTCCTGAAATGCATCACACTTTAAGATAAAAGGAAGAGAAAAGTTAGGAATAGCTAGCACTATGCATGAACTCATTACCTCTTTCATCTTTTCGAAAGATTATTTCACCTCATTACTCCACATGAAGCTTCATTTATTTGTCATATATTTTAAGGAAGTGTCTAGCTAATAAAATCCTTTTAGAAGCCTTCAATAATAGCTACAAAGATAGAGGAATCCTTGCAACTATATCAAGGTATTCAAGAGATGTCAATCCATAACGCTTTGATATTTTCCATGTATACATGTAGTTCCTTAGCACTAATAATATGACCTAAATACAAAACTTTTGTCATGAAAATTTCACATTTAGAATCTTTTGGGAAAAACACCTATGCCTCCAAATTTCCTAATACCTCCTCAAGGTGTTTTAAATGTTCAACCTAAATGTTTATATAAATGAGCACATCATTAAAGAATATAGGAACACATTTCCTCAACTATTTATTAAACACCTAGTCATGCATGACCAGAAGGTCGTAGGGGTATTTTTCAATCCATATTGTATTACCAAGAACTCATAATGCCCAAAGTGGCATAAAAAACACTAAATTATAAATTTCTTCCTTTCATATTTTAATTTGACGGTATCTTGACTTGAGGTATTTATTTAAGAAATAGACCACCCCATGGAGTTAATTGATCAACTCATCAAACTTGGGAATTAGGTATCAAATTTTGATAGTTTTCTTGTTTGGATCCCTCTATTAAATTCATATTCTCATCATTTCATCTTTCTTTTTCACAAGGACTATAGAGGAGGAAAAATAGCTTTAGTTGGGTCTAATGTTCCCTATTTTTAATATCTCCTTAATTGCTTTCTCAGTTTCTTCCTTATTCCTTTTGGGGTGGCAATAAGGGTTGGTAATGATAATCTTTGCACTCTCTTCCAATTCATTAATGTGTTTGAAACCTCTGTCTACTAGTCTCCCAAGAGGGATACCACTAAAAACTTTGTTTTGCTTACTCAAAATTTGCTACACCTCCTTAAGGTATGCCTTATACTTTTTAGTGATTTGGTTGTTGATATCCAACACTACACTACCTAATCTAGCTATCTATGGCTAAAAATTCTTTGCATTATTTTGGCAGACACAATTTTTGGTATTCTATTCACCATTTTCTAAATTGGTACTTCATTTTCTTCTTATTATAACTTCAATTCCATGGTTTGGAAGTTTTTTGTAACTTCCCCCAATGAATGCAACCATTGGATACCTGGAACCATGTTTGTATCTCCAATGTTGAAAACATAGAAATAATATTTTATGTCGTACTCACCTAGGTAATGTTTAGTTAAGAGACTTTTTAGATGCATTAGATAGAGAACCCATTAGTGAGCATTACATTAAATCCTTTGAAGTGTTTTGATTGTATACATCTCCTTACCACTAGTCCATCTATGAAGTTGTGAGTAGCACATGTATCAACAAGTATGGTAACCCCTTGAATCTGAATGGGATTATACCTATGAATACCATAAATATTGGCAAAGGTGCTTCCTAAGGTTCCTTAATTATCCTTTGTATTATATTCTCCATCTTCAATTAAATTATTTTGGGTCCTTCCTCCTCTTCACTTGGTAGCTTAGGTTTCTTAGCTCTTGACTCATCTTTAGAGTCTACTTCAATGCAGTGCACCGAACCCTTTCCTAGATGCCTATGTCCAAGAAACCAAGGCTCCTTGCAAGAGAAGCATAGCTTATTCCTTCTCAATTCATTATATTGACTCTAGGTATTGCCTCAATAGGTAACTCTTAGCTTGATGTATCTTCTTATGGAAAGTATTCTTAGGAAGGAAAGTATTTTTTAATTTATTTCTTGTTATAATGGTCTTGAGTGTTAGGGCTCTCTTAATTTTTTTTGCAAGGAAGGTGGTTCAAATAATTTGACCAATACCTTAAGAGATTTTTTCAATCCTTGTATTAAAAATATGGTTAGCATTCTCTTTAATATATTAGGTATTGTGATGGATAACTTCTAGAATTTTGTTAAGCTCTCCATTGACACATATTATTTGAGTTAAGATAGTTCGCTAAACTGTATCTTTGAATCCTTCTTATCAAACCTTGTAATCAACCTGTTGGAGAACTCATTGTACAAGTTGATGGAGTCATGGCCTTAAATTACTAGTCCATGGTACCACCACTCATATGAAAACCCTCCCAAATGCAAGGTTGAAAAATTAATAGCCTCATCTTGGGTCATAAGCATGAGAGTTATGTATGTCTAGTTTTTGTACTCATGCACAAGTAGTACATTTTTTGGACCCATCATAGGGGACAATGTTAGCTTCCCTAATGTGTTCTAGGAATAATTATGTGGATCTTTCTATCTCAATCAATTTCTAGGTCTATTCATGCTAAATTTGTTTAGATTTATAAATTTTCCAAGAGAAATATTAGTCAAATTTCCTTTAGTAGTGTTTGGTACTCAACATACCAAGTTGTGATATCATCAACAATTGAATTTTGTACTATGGATTTTGGGGGAAATTCCTCCCTAAGAATGAAGGTAGTTTGGAAAGGTCTTGTAGATTATATGAGGATGGTCCTTTATGTGCTAATGGGAGCAACATTATAATTGTTGGCCTCTAAATGGATACCTTCTTTGTTCTATGTTCTATGTTCTATGTTCTAAGTACATTCATATTATTATCCATTTTGTGTCTAGAATATGAACTATAATGTCCAAGCTTGTGTGAAACTTTCTCTCCACCCAAACCTTTGTATTCTCACCCATATTAGAGGAATTTTCCTTGTATACCATAATATTCTATCTTGACCCTTTTGTAGAGTTGTTCTAATTGATATTCTCCCTCTTGTAGTACCTAGATCCTATGTCACTAAGATGCAAAAAATTAATGTATTATAATTATTATTGTAAGATTTGGCTATGGAGATAGCCACCCAAGATCTAGAGGCCTAATGGAAAGCACAATGGAATGAGGAGATCAATATGACAAGAATAAACTACATTCCTATCAAATAATGCAAATCAAATGATCATGCACAATGTATGTGAGACCCTTAGTTATATAGGACAAGATGAGACATAGGGAAACATAAGATCATGACAAGTGTCTTAATATTATGATATGAGACATAAAGTGATAAGTATCATATGTGCACTCTAAGTAAATTTAACTAACAAACTTGTGAATAGGACCTAGGAGATGAACCAGTTAGGTAATATCCTTATTCACACCAACACCAACCTTAAGTGCAACTTAGGGAGAATGAGAAAACATGAAAATATGTAATGATGTAAGGATGGGTCCTAACTATTTGGTTGGATTTTAGGTACCCATGTACAAATAAATTTCTCACAAGTGAAGAAAAGGAGAAAACAAAGTGGGGGAAAAATCCTCCCCAAAAGAGAGAAAATTCAAAATGATCTCAAAGAAGTGATGCAAGAGCATCTAGGGGTACTAGCAATCTTGCATCACCAAAAAAATTGTTATTTTAATTCGGTTTATTTTCAATAAGGGCTTAGGGGTTAGGAGAATAATATTTTAATTTGCAACAACGAAAATTCCCTTGGTGTGAAAATATAAATGTAAATTTGAGGGGAAATAGGTCTTGGTAAAAGTGAAAGCATCTTGGAGGGAAATATGCCTTTTTAGGTGTTCACTTTTGGAGAAGGTCAAAAAGTCTTGTTTGCATGTACATGTGTCATAAAATGTCATAAAATGGGCTGGAAAAGAATATTGCATGTTGTTTGCATTTATTTGCATGTTGGCCACAAGCTTTGCATGTCGTTGCATATTTGGGTCGTAATTATGAGACCCAGTCTCAATAAAATTACCATAACTTTCTCATACGGTAACAAAATTCAGAATTTCAAAATGATCTGGAAAGCTGGAAATGAGGTGCACAAAACCCAGATAACCATTTTGGAAAATTCTAACGAATGAAAAAGAATTGATAGGAATAAAGTGATGGGTTTTTCTTGGTGGTTTAGTGGAGGTTGTTTTGAGAAACCAATGGTGGTTTCTTCTCACACAACTTCTATATATTGATGTTGCTCATTTGGTGAAGTTGGCTTTGGAGGAGTTGCAGGTTTACATAACTAAATGTTGTTGGATTGAGCATAGGATTGGAGACTCCAAGTGTTGCATATTTTTGTATGCAGAAAGTCCATGTTGTAAGGGAGCTTATGAGCTTCTGCATATTGTAGTCCCAATTCATATTTGTTGCAATAAAATATAGTGTTTTCCTTCTTGCATATGTTGTGCCATTTTGAGTTGTGTTGTGATTTTTCAGATTTGTAAGGGGAGTCTTCTTAAATTAGTGGTATCAGAGCATGTTGAGTTTCTTTCATTTGTGGTATTAGAGCAGGAGTTCTTGAGAGTGTAGGGAGAAGCGTCGATTGGAGGCAGTTTGCACCAAGACCTGAGGGTGGAGAGTGTGTGGATTTTGTTTGTAGATGGATGTACAACTTGCAAGAAGACATTTTTGAAGGGTTTGAGGAACTAAGGTTCCCATGGTTGTAAACAGATCGCCGAAGGAGGCAGTTTACAATAATATTGGTGAATATTGAAAGAGGGTTTTGTAAACAGATCGCCGAACATGAGGCAGTTTACATAAGTAAAACTTGAGGATTTGAAGATTTTTGTTGAGGCTTTGTGAGGCCTTGAAAATGGAAAAGAGAAAGAAGAAAATGACTTTTGTCATTGGATGGATTTTGAGGATTCCTAGACTTGAGAAAATCAAAGAAAGAAGTAGAGAGAAAGAGCAAGAAGAAATAAGAGTTGAGATGATAGAATTGCAACAACTAGTGGATGAATTAAGAAAAGAGGTTGAAAGGAGAAAATGAGAAAAGAGAAGAGTTGAAGGTAATTTTGATTATCCTTCTAATGATATTTTTATTGCAGGAAAGAAAGAAGATGCAGTAGAGTGTCATGCAAGTGGTACAAAGGAAGAAGAAGAGGATGAACGTGAAGAAATCCTTGAACTAAATCTAAGGGATGTTTATTGGAAGACATGAAGGATGAAATTACAGAGGTTACAGCAGCAACAAAAGAGTTGAGAGAAAAGGAGGATATTGAAAAAGAGGAAATTTATGTTGCAACAGAGTTAAGTCCTTTAGAGGACATGAAAACAATGATGACAATGAGTAGCAAAGGTGAAATTTTTGCAGCTGAAAGTGAAAGAGTAAAAATTGCAGCAGTTGAGGATGTTGCAGTTAAAACAAAGTATGCAATGATGTATAAGGATCTAGTGTTCGATGAGAAACCTAATGAAGACAAATAGTTTCTTGAGGAAGAGATTACAGAGATAGAGAAGTTGTTCAATGCAACAACATAGATAGTAGCATTCAACAGTGAGGAAGAAGATATTGTGACAAAAAAAGTCATCAAGGTAAAACCAGAATTTAATGTATGTTTTGATGAGGATAATAATGTAGAAATGGATAAAGTTGTTGCAACAATGAATCAAAAGGTAAAAGAGGAGTTTGATAAAGAGATTTGTCTGAATGACAATTTGTTGTGGGATAGAAAGGATGAATATTTTGATTGTGTTACTGACTTTGAATTGGATGTAGAAGGGGAAGATGGAAAGGATAAATATCTTGATTGTGTTACTGATATTGAGTTTGCAGCATCGGTTACGACACAAGGAAGTGACATAGTTGCATGTCTTGCAAAAGGCATGAAAGAAGAAAATAAAGTTGAAGATGAAATAGGTGATGAAAAGGTAAATTCAAATTTCATTGAATTTGAGAATAATTATTTTCATGTTGAAATGGACAAGTTAGTGAATGCATGTGAGATGGTTTAGTTAGAGTTTGTTAGAGACGATTGGTATGCAGAGAACGATTTGTTTGGTGTTGCAAAGTTAAGTGCAAGATAAAATTGGTGGAGGTAGACAGACTATGGTGGGTTGAATCCCACAAGATTGGAGAAGGATGTGAATCACACTAGGAGGAGGTGGTCGGTTTATGGTGGAAATTATTCCACATTCAGGAGGTTGAGTGTAGAGCGAAGATGTTAGAGGAGGAGGTTGCTTGTTCCAGTTAAGTGTTGGAAGAGGAGAAAGAAGAATCAATTGTAGGTACCAAATTCGGCGATGGAGTTTGTTGAGGATCGCTTGCAATCAAAAAGGGTGGTACTACCACTCAACTCCATTTTGTGAATCCACATTCATAAAAAAAATTCTTACCCCAGGTGCCTGATGCAGGAGCATCTAGGGGTACTAGCAATCTTGCATCACCAAAACAATTGTTATTTTAATTTGATTTATTTTCAATAAGGGCTTAGGGGTTAGGAGAATAATATTTAATTTGCAACAATGAAAATTCCCTTGGTGTGAAAATATAAATGTAAATTTGAGGGGAAATAAGTCTTGGTAAAATTGAAAGCATCTTGGAGGGAAATATGCCTTTTTAGGTGTCCACTTTTGGAGGTCAAAAAGTCTTGTTTGCATGTACATGTGTCATAAAATGGGTTGCAAAATAATATTGCATGTTGCTTGCATGTATTTGCATATTGGCCACAAGCTTTGCATGTTGTTGCATGTTTGGGTCGTAATTATGAGACCCAGTCTCAGTAAAATGACCATAACTTTCTCATACGGTAACGAAATTGAGAATTTCAAAATGATCCAAAAATCTGGAAACAAGGTGCACAAAACCTAGATAACCATTTTGGAAAATTCTGATGAATGATAGAGCATTGGTAGGGAAGAAGTGATGGGTCTTTCTTGGTGGTTTAGTGGAGGTTGTTTTGAGAAACCAATGGTGGTTTCTTCTCACACAAATTCTATATATTGATGTTGCTCATTTGGTGAAGTTGGCTTTGGAGGAGTTGTAGGTTTACATAGCTAGATGTTGTTGGATTGAGCATAGGATTGGAGAATCCAAGTGTTGCATATTTTTGTATGCAAAAATCCCATGTTGTAAGGGATCTTATGAGCTTTCACATATTGTAGTCCCAATTCATATTTGCTGTAATAAAATATAGTGTTTTCCTTCTTGCATATGTTGTGCCATTTTGAGTTGTGTTATGAGTTTTCAGATTTGTAAGGGGAGTCTTCTTACATCAATGGTATCAGAGCATGTTGAGTTTCTTTCATCAAGAAGAATTAAAAGGACAAAACCCCATGTGAGGAAAAAGTCCCTCTCATAAGAGAGAAGAGAGACCATGCAACACCCTGCAAAGAAGAATCTCATGTACCAATGGTAGATGCTCAAAACTAGATGGAGAAGATGGTCCATGATCATAAAAATATGGTCCTCCTCTTAGGAAGAAACAAAACCAATAATGTATGTAGGATGTCTTTTGATTCCTAAAAGGAATATGAGGGAAGAAAGATCAAAATGTGAGATTTCTTTGGATTCTACTCAAGTGTCTTGATGGTGTTGAAGGTTGCCACAATCAAGATAGGTGTTCCAAGCCCCACTGATGAAAATAACAATCTAGAATATAGTAGAGATGAATGTAGAATATGATCCAAAGATAAAAATGACTCCTACAAATACTTCTCAAGGGTCTCCACATGAATTCTAAATAGTGACAAATGATAATATGGAGAAAGAACAAGAGGTTCTAAAGGTTCCCCCACAACATTTGAAGAAGATGATGCAACTCCATAAGAGCTAACATCAAAGAGAATATGAATATCCTTTATAGTGTCCTCCAAGTTTGCAAGATAGGACTCATAAAACAAGCATGTAATGTCTATAAAGTACTCATCCCAAGTATCTATTTCTAGAAGATGATAAATATTATGCTACATTGGATCATTAGGATCCATAGATGTAGCAATTCTAGTCTCATTATAAGAAATAGTAGTGTTATGCTCCATGTATACACCCCATTTCTTTAAAAGCTAAAATGGGGTTCCCCTTTTTTGAATTTTACTTTGTTGTTGCTTATTTCCTACTTTGGTCTTTCCCTTTATTTTGGTCCCAAGGTTTTTTGCTTCCTCAAGCTGTCTTTATCTTTTATTTTCAAGTTTCAAAACTCCAAAAGGTTCCTCTCGGATCTTCAATCTTGAATTCTTTTTCCTTGTTGGGTTTTAGAACTCTGGAAGGATTTTAGAATTTTATCCAAAAGTCTAAATTACTCTTGAATCTTCAATCTTGACTTGTCTTACCTTGTCAGGTTTCAGAACCATAGAAGGATTTTAGAATTTTTTCTAAAATTTCAAATTCCTTTCGAGTTTTCGGTCTTCACTTGTCTTTTTCTTTTTGGGCATCGAAACTCAAATCAACTTTTACACTTTGAGATTTTATTTTAAAGTGGGCCAAAGTCTAGTTCACGTTTCTGCATCCACCATCATTTGCTTTTTCTCCTTCCTAGATTCAATCAGAGTTTGGAGTCTTGAACAAAATTTTGACCAAGTTCTTATTTTGGTCCCAAAATCTGTTTTAGCCCTGTGATCCTGCTCCACCTACCATATTAATGAAAAGAATTTCACTTGTGTGCGAAAGTGTTTTTGTGCATCCCTAAGCCATTAATCAAGCTATTGTACTAATCTAATCCTTGACTACCCTGAAAAAATTTCTTGAATGACATTCTAAGCTAATTAGACTTTTCCCTTTCGGAGCAAGAAAGATTGTCCTCATTTTGTTTACATCTTGGCTAGGTAGCCTCACTTCGTCGTGTTCCAATTTGGTTTTTGTTTCATTATTTTTTTCTTTGGTTTGTTGTTGGTTTTCATTTTTATTTTTTTATTTTTTTCTTCTTTCTTTAGGTTTAATTTTTTTTTGCTTAGTCCTTTTGTCACGGTTCATGCCCTAGGTTCACTCTATGCCCTAGGTCTCAGTTTATGCCCTAGTTTTTTTGGGTTTTATGGGGGTCAATGGGTTTCTAGGACCTCAAGTTCCTTATTTTCCTTTGGATTCATGCTAATGAATTCTTGGAAGTGTTGGCTTAATTTGAGATTAGGGTAATTTGATGGCCATTTGGGTTTTGAAATATCATTTAGCCTTGTGGGGTATAAAGAAACATTTAAAATCCATTTTTTTTCTTAATCCCTTCTTGAAGGTTTCCACGGTTTAAAGAAGTCTGATCAAAGTTTACAACCCTAATTGCTCTAATTGGCTATACATCCCTTCAAGTTTTCAAAGCTCGATAAGACATGCTTGAAAATGTCCAATATTCTTCATTTGTTCCCGAATATGGCATCTACCTCAGAAATTATGAGTGGGACTTTTAGTCTCAATCAAATATTTTCTAAAACAACCCCACTATAGAATTACCAACATCCACTTAGAGTTTCCAACCTTGATTAGACAGTCTGAGTAAAGATCCGATGTCCAATTTTGATCTCAATCCTCGATAGAGCAACATGTAATGCACTAGATGATCTTCGTAGGATCTTTACCCCTGATCGAACTTTTTCTCAAAAGGTCTAAAGGAACTATATCTTTTTGTAGTTATGCTCCCCACCTTATGATAAGTTGATATCTTATCATAGTTTCAAACCCTAATTGGACATCTTGAGTAAATATCCTTGATCCATTTTTAGACCCAACTCCCACAAGTAATCACTAAAACACTAGAAAAATCCTAAGATCCTACAGGGTTGTGGGTCCCGATAGGACCTTTAGTTTTGTAATGTAGGAAAAGTGATCCTAGGGTTTAATTAGGATTATCTACTTTTCACTACAAAACATTAGAGTTGTGATTGGCTAGGGTATGAGATGAACTTGCAACCTAAAAGGTGAGTCAATCAACCTTAGATTTGAATTCTTTGGAGGGTTTGAAATGTATTTTTAATGAAATGTAATGATGCAACTAACTAATAATGAAAATACACTTCTCTGATGTAAAACTAGTAAATCTAGAAAGTCACATAGAAATTTGATATTAAAAAACAAACTGAGCAGACTTGTGTGCACCTATCATATAAATTTGGAGTTGAATTTATAGAACTAAGTCACCCAAGGTTCCTATGTATGAGTAACTAAATTTGAAATCTATATTTATAGTTCTCAAGCTTTTTATTAGAGTCCTCTTCTTTCCAGATCTCACTATCAAATCTTTGTCATATATTGAGATAATTGAGTTTTTGTCTCTTTTGAAGTTGTAGGGTTTGAATGCAACAATGAATAATTTATCTTCAATCTTCCTCCAATATTTTGTAGATCTATAACCGACACATTCAAAGAGAGATGAAGGGTTTTTACATAGAGGGGCTTGGCTTAATCAAATATCATGTTGTTGTTTCCACCTCCACAATGGTAAAATTGATAAAAGAGAGATTATCCTTTTAAGGGATAGAGGCTAAATGATAAATGAATGATGAATCAACAATGGACTACAACTCACCACTCAAACATGATTTCCATGAAGGATTGAAGTTATGCATATCTCCTCAAGGCTTGATTTCAAATTGGCTTGAATTTTTTTGAAGACCTACAAGTGTTAGTCCTCACAAACAAAATGATGGCATAAACGTGAACAAACTCGCATAAAACTTGACATGATGCTTCAATGTAAAAATGGTCCAATAATTTTTATCTTGACTACTTTTGACTTGATAATGCTCTTGATTCAAATATTTTCCACCTCCCTTTCAAATGATGTAGTGACTAGGTATTTATATGCAATTAATCTAATTTCCCAAAAATTCAATCCCGATAGCCGACATTTGACATTTGAAATTCAAATAATAAAATGCCAACTCTAACATATTAAAAATTGGAGCTAAAATAGGTGACAAGTTTCTTAGGGCACCATTGTCCCAGCCCTATTTTACAAAGTGTAAAGTGTCAAGAGAAAAATATTAAATGTTTTCCTTGATTTTGTACATGGGTTTTTTGATATATGTTCAAATGGGCTATGGAATGCATAATGTAGTATATTAGATGTACAATTAGGTCCATACACATAGGAGGGAGAAAAATCTAGTGTGAAATTGTTAAGGGTGACAATTTACGATGCTACAAGTTCCAATGTGCTTATGGTTAGGATTATAATCCAGTTTTAGCTCAAACCCTCCTTAAACAAAATATTTCTAATATAATATGATGAAACTCCACTAAAATTTAGCTACCAAATGGATACTTAATGTGTTTATCTTTTTTTTGTAGGTATTCTAAATGTCAAATATCAGTGAAGATTCTGGTAGAGAGGAAGTGTCTGAGGAGGAGAGGAGAGAAAGAAAAGAAAAGAAATCCAAACCTAATAACCTCCCTATAACCATGAAATATAAGTTTCAAGGTGTCCCAAGTGTGTCCAAATTCACTTGTGAAGTGATGACGACCATAGATACAAAACTGGGGCACATCAACATGGAGGCTTTCAAACAAGAAATATTTGCCTGTGATGCCTCTCCTAGGACCCAAAATATTTCTAATTCAAGTATAACACGTGACCTCATTCCTAGTGGTAGTGCAATTCCCATTACTCATATTAGTTGTATCCCATAATTATAACCCTTTGAAATAGGAAGTGTTATGACCCTTATGGCACTGAGATAATTGACCTATCTCCACCCATGATTAGAGAAAAATTTGTCTTGCTGCCCTACACTTAGCTGAAAATGGCAACTAAAACAAAAAGAAGTTAGGGAATACAAGAAGGATATAAGTGGGAATATCAGACACCTCAACAAAAGATGGCTCAAAAATGAGAGGAAATATGTTGCTGAGATTCCATAAAAACTTACAAGATCAAATTTCTATTCAAAAGTAGGAGACATCATCACTCTATTATGTAGAGCCTTTAGCAAAGAAGAGTCAAGGACATATGATACATGGATATTTCACTTCATCCATGTCATCTTGAAAGGAGAGGTTTTCTTGGATTGGGGGATGATTGTATCAGATGCTATTTATGCTTAATTGACCATAGTAAGGGATACCAAACAATTATTTGTGTCCTCCTATGTGATTTATCTAACAACCAAAGTGGGGAATTTTCTAGGATTAACCACTAGAGGAATCAAAGGAGAAGCTCCCAAATAGAGCAAGATATGGGAATTATATCCCCAATTGAAGCTAAAAGAAGCATAAAAGCATTTCAAGAGATTTAATGATGCTTTCATCTACCCAGTTATCAATCAACTCGTTGAGGACATAGGGTTCTTAATGTACAAGGAAGCTATGATATTGATTAAAGAATGGGGGTAGTGGTTCATCCACTTTTCCAAATCTACATTTATTGGGATAGATGGTTTTGATAAGGCACCCTACTTGCTGCCCAGGTGTTGCAATGACAAGCTGATATTAATTGAGTTTTCCAAGCAAAATTTAGAGGAACATCTCAAGTTTTTATGTAAACACAAATCAAGGTTGAAATACCCTTTTCAATTAGGCTTTTATGGATTTCCTTCCATTTTTTCTACTAAGACCACCTTGGAGGAATTACATTCACAGAATTTGAATTCTTATGTGCCTAGGGACAATTTTGATCCAAAAGGAAAAATGAAGGCTTTAAGTCCCTCCATGTTCCCATTTCATAAGATAAACATTAAATACTTTTGGGTTGACATTCAAGATGATTTTGAGGTTAGAAGGAGTTATGATAGGCTAACTATCTTCTAAATGAAAGAATTTGGGATCAGGGATGACATTTTGAAAGGATTATCAGATGATGGTCAAACCTTAGATTTGATAATAAAACATTGGACCCAATAGATTTTTCTAAAAAAGAAGATCCTTCTATTGAATCTATGTTTGAAAGAGTCCTTGACCAGAGCAACACATGGATTGAGTTGAGAATCAAAAGTTTGAAGGGTAACGAAACTCAACCTAATAGAAAGAAACAATTTTCTATAGAGGGATCCTCTTCATCTATTC
The DNA here is from genome assembly GCA_007258455.2 of Sequoia sempervirens. Lineage (NCBI taxonomy): Eukaryota > Viridiplantae > Streptophyta > Pinopsida > Cupressales > Cupressaceae > Sequoia > Sequoia sempervirens. The sequence goes on along the minus strand of VDFB02256200.1, from coordinate 27,986 downwards.
CAACAAGGTATAAGAGGCAGAAGAGGAAAGAAAAGGTGCAAACTCAAGAATCCTCTAGCACTGAGAAAATGATGAAAAAGGTAGAACAAGCCTTCAAGACAACCTTAGTAACATATAAGGCTTCAAAAGTAGGGGTGGTATCAGGATTAGGTGTAATTCCTATTGCACAAGTCCTCCCCATAGAGGATACCCCAAGGGAAGTGCAAGATAAAGAAGCTAAGGTAGAACCACCAATCATTAAGGTGAAAAATTAATAGACCTACCTTCTCCCACACCTTTAGAGCATGAGTATTAGCAAGTGCCCTTGATCAAGGTACTACATGATATTGGTTACACTTATAATATGTGTTGCTATTGGTGGATCTTTGGATGCCTTGATCATTTTCAAATTTGATATTACCTATGTAGTGGGAGTTCCTAGTTGTGTATGTTCATCATATGAGATGTTTGGAACTTGGAGCTTATGATTGCAAGTTATGGGTTGTATATATTGATGGCATGAGGTTCACTTGTTATGATATGTATACCTTTGAGGTATGGATAGTTGGATGTGTCAACATTTTTTGTGAGTGTTATTTCAGGTATGGTAATTATATCTTGACAACTATTGATACATGTTAATTACTTTTGGATTGAGTGTTTGTGTATTGGGATATCAGTTGGAGTCAAGAGTTATGATTATTTGTGACAATTAGTGTGGAATCCCTTTGGATGAATTCTTATTTTTGTGCATGGGCATGATGGAGGATGAGCGAATTCATTTTTGAGATGGTGGTCACCTTGATTCTTGTTGCAGGTATCTTGATGGAGCACATGGAGCACTTTGATTCCTTGATGGTATATGTGGCTAGAGGGATTGATCCCTTGTTCATGTTTGAGTTTACTTGTTTACCCCTTATGGAATGTATAAAATAAGTGGGAGAATGTTAGGAAAGGGTATGTTGTTCACCTTGCATAATGTTATAATGTAATATTTACTTATTATGTGGTGCACTTAGGGAATCAAGGGATGTGTGCATCACATGGGTTTAGCATTCTTGGGGCCACTTTATGTGTTGTACATTTAACATGGGATTAAATATTTAATATTGGGTTGCACATGGGAAAAATATTTAATGTTGGAAAACTTAGTACCAATATTAAATGAGGGGTTAATGGTTTTGTAAGGTCATAGTATCAGTCACATGGTTTTATGTAATACCACTCGGTGGTTTTGTGTGAGCTTGTTTCTATGAAAGCAAACACATGGGTAGTTGTCTAAGGTTGGCTTGTTGGCTATTTTGGCTAAGGGGTTGAGAGCATCTCTTGTTGGCATTTGTGAGGGTTGAAGCATGGTATGGGATGTATGGTTACATGCTTGTTCACATGGAGTGCTTATAGAGGGCTTGATGTTTCAAAGGTATTCATGAAGGACTTTGAAGATGTATTATAATATTTATTGTTGAATAATACATGAGTGGTGGATGCTTTTGGAGGCTAGGTTTTTCCCTCTTAAGAGTTTTCCCAAGGTATATCTTGTGCCATCTTCGATGGTATGTTGTCTATTATTTTGCATATAGATTTTGAACACTTGTTTGCATAGATTTCTCTATTTGGGTTATGTGGAAATTATCTTGGCTAGATGCATATTTCCTTTTAGTGGAATTGTATCTCTTTTGGTCATCTTGTTGGACAACTTGCTTGGAAGGGGATTGGGCTTCATACCCTTCTTATCATATAAAATTCTATTAAGATCCAAGGAAATTTTGTGATAAAAAGCATTTGGAGATCTTGGGATGCTATGAAAGATTGGATCGTATAGAATGGTTTTGGCTTCCATAATGGTCTTTTCATAAATAAACATAATAAATTTGGTGGTACCCTATTTTTCAAGGAAATAATCATCCTCTTATGAAGACACCTTGGGTTCATGTCCCAAGGTTTATACAAAAAGGAATTACAACTATTAAGGACATTTTTTCTAGAGCTTCCATGAGTTTTCATGGAATGAAGCTAAGGAAAAGTTTCACCTTTCTAGTCAAGATCATGAAACTTTTGATATAGTTATAGTGGTCATTCTGATTCATATGATCTACAAAATTAGTATCAATTCGTGTAAACCTTGGTGGAAAGATTGAAATTTGTGTCCATACATCACTTTCCAAAATTATAAACCATGGTAAGGATATCATTGGCTCTATCCTCATTTTCCCATGGTACCCACCTTGAATCAAATGGTGGGATTTGTAGTCACTATTTTTTTTTTGGAAACACATATTTCACACCATCAAGTTGATAGTTTTGGAACCAAAATTGGCTCATTTTTCTTAATATCTTCTTGTACAAGGCCCTTTCTGTTGGATCTAGGATATTTTATTTGGGAGTTTGTGGCCCCTAGTGTCCCTTTTGTGGACATCAAGAGTCTCTCAAACAACTTTTCTAGTCTTCTTCTAGAGCTCATAATGTTTATACCTAGATATATGATTTTTTCAAGCCATCCAAACCAAAATATTTCTCATGGAATATGGTTGTTTTAGGGAATTGACCTTGCACCCCTCACAAATTCACTTAAATTTAGAATGTTTCAAGGTTGAGATTCTATTCATTATATGGAAAAAATAGAAATTATACTACTTTTTATAATTATTTTATGGATCATCATGTTTTACTTTATGTTAAAGCTATGATTTGTTCTAATGCTTTACTATGGATTCAATTGCAAGCCAATAAGGTTACACTTGAGGTGTCTCACTTACAAGTTCTTCTTGATAATGGGGTAATTCCTCTTATGATATTGCTAGAGTTCCTTTGTTTCCATTCTCCTCTTGGGGTATTTGCCCTCCTCATGGGCACTATCATGGACACAACCTCTTTTCTCAAGGAAACCAGGAGAACCACTCACAAAATTCTTGCCCAAATGTGAGAAGGTATCATGGTTAGTAATGTTGGTCATGGTTTTCTCTTCAACATTTTTCCTCTCTGTTTCTTATAAGAAACAAATTTAAGTGGAAAATGGGAGGTGCTAATAGTTGGTTTGATTCTAATAAATTTTCTCAATTGGTTGTTTCCATTTTGTTTGTGTGTATGAATGAAAAAGAAGATAAAGAAAATGATATTGATGGGTGGGACCCTCTCATTGACACTCTAAACCTCAATGAAGGACGGGGTAAATTAGATGACTAAGATCCCCCTCCTCCCTCACTGCTACTACTCTCACTGTTTAATGGCTTTGTTTATATTTTTATATTTTAAAATTTTCTCCGTATAGACTTTAGAGATGTGACTATTTCCACCCACCTTATTTTTAAATATTTGAAACACTATTTTATATATGATAATAAAGACACTTATTTATTTAAACATTATATTTATTTATGTACTCTACATATATAACAATTACAATTTAAAGAAACTAAAACTTGATAAACTTTAATATTAAAAAAACACTCAAACTTAAAAATCCACTCTTACTTTTGATTAAAAACTTCTCTTTATAAGAGATATGCATTGGAATAAATATACATTAAAATAAGTTATCTACAATTTAAAGTGGACAACTAGCATAATATAAATATAGGTGGATAGTAACCAAGTCTTTATCTTTAAATAGTTGATAGTAACATTTATTCAGTAATTATATATCATTTACATAAAAATAATATATATATTAAGATGGTATAAAGTATGGAGGGAAAAGTTGAATAACATGTTAAATTTTATAAAATTGTTTAATAATAATAAAAAACTTTAATGTAATTTAAATATTTTTTTAAATTATAAATTGATTTAGATAATGTTAACATTTTTATAATAAAAAATATGATATTAAAATTTAAATTTATAAAAAATTATAAATATTTGATTTTATTAAGTGTAGATTTTTATTCATGTTTATTTTTTAATCTAAAATCTATAAAACTAATTTAAAAGGTGAAGAAAAATAATATTAATTAATGTGATCTTCCTCCTCTAAGAGAGTTTTTGTTGTATATTTTTTGGTTTGAGTATTTCTATTATGAGCTTGAGAAAGATCTTCAAGGATAGGGTTACTAAGATAAATATTGTTCACCTTGATACTTGTGAGCTATTGTTAGATGATCCTAAATCCTTTGAACCTTGATTTGATAGTTTATTTCAATTTTTAAATTTGGTGCTAGAGATGCTAGATCTTGTTGAGCAAGCTTTTATTCTCATCTATAGGTGTTATCAATGAGAATTCTATTTGGGGGTCTCACATCATCTTGCTTGCTTCACTTATTGTTACAAAAGTGAATATAGGCTTGTATATGCTATCAATTTTATTCTAAATTCAATTGGTTTGTAGAATTATATATTTATTTATTTAAGGGCTAAACACTTTTGACCTGAAGCTATGAATCGGCGAGGTCACAAACAAGGGACCTCATCCCAAATATAACCCCTCAATAATACCACTCCAATGGGGTTTGAACCTTGGTGGCAAGAATAACAACACCACATTTAAACCATTGCACCATTGCCAATATCAACAAGGTTTATAGAATTTTGAGTTATTATATCAATGATATAATTTGAGCCCCACTTAAGGTAAAATCCATAACCTATCTAATTGATGGTAATCACCTAAAAAGTATTAAAAAAGTATAGAACACATAAAGGAACTAAAAAATAATATGTGGAAAGTTATAACACATTCAAAGATCATGACATTAGAATAAATGTTATTTATATTAAATATCAAAATATGGATAAATACATAAGTGTAAGAATTACATAAAAAGGTTAAGAATGAGAATTCTCATTATTAGAAAAGGGATGATAAATATTCTTTGATTTTCCTAGAAAATACGAGAGATCATATTAGATGAGCAACTTGCATGTTGATTTATCAAGAACTATTTGGAGTAATATTTTTTTTTGATGAATAGGTGTATCTATATTAATTAAAAAGATAGAAACACATATTCACAAAAAAAAGTGGGTGGTAAAAAGGTACACCCCAAGAGTTATATGGGTAGAGCCCAGAAGTATAGAGTCACATGGGCCAAGCCCAAAAAGTAGTAAACATAATAAGCATGAAAATAAAAATGGCCACCATGCGGCTAGAGTAGTGGTAGTAGGGGCGGAGGGTCCCTGTCATCCGGTTGCTTTCCCCATACATCAATGAGGTCTAGAGTGATGTCAGGAGGACCCCAACCATCGTCATCTTCTTTTTCTTTATCTTTCTCATTCTCCTCATGTTTGGGTGAGATTTCCAAGTTCAAACGCAAGAGCCACTTCACAAAATCTGGCCAACCAGAGCTACTACTCGAAGTAGTATCAGTTGACCAACCAGAAGAGCCACCACCACCCCCCACCAACCTTGTAGAGGGATACCCTAGGTCAGCCCATGGAGGAGGGGGATGTGACCACTGAGGAGTGTGGGAGCCATGACGAGGAGGAGACTAAGAGTGAGGGCAAGTAGAGCCACTCTGTCGTCAGCCCCGTGAGGGCAACCAACCGTGGGAAGAGGTAGGAAAAGGGGGCACCCAAGCCATAGTACAAGGGGAATCTCCCTAGTGGTTCCAGAGCTCCTGTAGGTGAGAGACTTCAAGCACAACTTTATTTTCTTACACTTGTATCTGTAAAAGAACATTAGAACAAATAATTGCTTTAGAGTATAGAGAAACATATTTATCAATCTAGATGTGAGAAAATATTGAGGAATTTCTATCTTTCCAAATACTGAAGAGGATTTCCACCCTAAAAGTGTGCCAAATCTAGGTATACTTAGCAAGAAGCCTAGGAGAATCACCCAACATAATCATATGCCAAGAGAATGACTCTAGCCTGAATGTTCAAAACAAGTCATGATTCCAATTCCATAGCTACTTAACTCTGGTACAAAACCATAAAAGATGTTTAAATGTCTTAGCTTGCCCACAGAATGAGTAGTGAGGGTCTTGGACCCCCAAGTGGGAAAGCTGAGACCCCATAGGTAAGCCTTGGAAAAGAATACACCAAGAAAAGTGGGCAAGCTTCAACTCAACATGTAGGCGGGTGGTGAGCCCAACATCTTCTAGTGGATGGATAACTAGATCCAACTAGTAGAAAGTGATTCTAAATCCTTCCCACACCCCCGTTCAATAGAAAAAAATCAATTGGGGGGTCCCAATTCAACTCTATATTACTCTCGGGCAGAGAAGTCAGCGCGAGTGCCCCATATATATAGAGAGAGATAGGGCCCTCTAGATAGAAAGCATAGGCTATATAGAGAGAGAGTTATGTTGGAACCCTATCTACCCCATCTATATATGGGATAGGGGCTCACAGACCAAGTGGTAGAGAACCTTTTACGCCAAACAAAAATAGAATACTGGAGATGCCACCACTGGTTCAAATTGTCAATAATAGGAAAATGAGGTGAAAGCCATAGATAACCAAGCCTAGGTTTGTAATTCTTGAAAGGGGTGTTTGGGTACCACTTCTATTCCTTCCACCAGGGCTTGGTGGCATGAATACCCATATTATGAAGTATATCAGTTGGAATGGCATTTAGCAGACCAACATAAGTATCACAATCTTGGTTTTGAAGTCTATATTGAGCAAAAAAATCCTCCCATGGCATAATACACATCGTGGGTCTATGAAACACGTGTTGCAAGGTCTAGATACCTTTCTTGTGAAATATTAAGGCCTTAAGCCAGGGTGACTTGGCCAGTGACTAACCATTATTGGAAAAAAGGGGTGATCATCACACATTTTGTTGATTGAGTGAAAGCCCATCACGAAAACTAGCTCCAACCCAACGAAGTTAGGGCTCAACAGCCTCCTAGGCTTTCCAAATACTCTTGGCCATGTGAAAGTTCCCACAATTTGGACTAGTTCCCTCATAACCAGAAGGGTTTGAAAGCCAATCCCCTTCCAGGCCAGTCTGTGTGTAGGAAAGCCAGACTGAATGTAATGCCTAAGGAGAATTTTCCAGGCCTCATTGCCAATAGGTGCTCTGATTATCCATTTAACACATAGAGAAATCCCTTGTCGTTGAGTGGAAAGCAAGCCAAGCCCTTCAGAGTCTCTGGGAAAGCAACAAAACTCCCAAGCAACGTGGTGAAACCATTGACGGGTCTTAGAAGAGGCCCAAAGAAAGTCATTCAACAACTTTTCAAGCTTAACATAAGCGGCCTTTGAGGGGGGGGAAACAAGAAGAATAGTAAACATGTGTAGCAGCTAAAACCTTAGAGAAAATATGGAATTTACTAGCTAGATAGAGAGGCTTGGTAATCCAGTAGGCCAACTTCTGCACAATCCGAGAAAGAACTATTTGCCATAGATCCATGGGAGAAGCCTGGAAGGAAAAATGAATGCCTAGAAATTGAAAGATTTCCCCTAGACCAATCCATTTCTAGCCATAGTGTTGAAACCATTAAGGAATGAGCAAAATAGACTGTCTGTAACATAAGGTTTTATGCCATTGAATGACAGAGCCTGAGGCAAGGAAAAAAGTCACAAGGCAATCTAGAACAACTTTGACATTGTTTTCCTCTTCTAGAAGAGTGAGAAAAGAGATTGACAAAATGATGACTGACCAATTGAGCTAGCAAATTGGGTAAAGAAATGCCTCTAACCTGCCTCTAGGAGATAGAATTATCCAACAAGTATCCAAAACCTTCAGCAACAAGCACATAAAGTGAGGGGGTGAGCGGGAAACCCTGACGGATGGAACAAAACAAACCAAAGGGAGGGGATTGGAAGCTATTAATGGTGATTCAAGTAGAGGCTTTAGAGAAAAGCATTTGCACATCCTGAATAAAATAAGGGCCAAACCCTAAGGCAACCAGTATGGCAAGAATAAAAGGCCATTCAATATTATCATAAGCTTTGGTGAAGCCTATTTTAATAAAAATAGATTTTTGATTAGAGCATCTAGTCCCACAATAATGTATCTAGAATGAATTTAGATTTAATAAAACCAGTTTTCTCTAGGTGCACAATCTGAGGAAAAAGATGGAAAATTTTCAAGGCAAGAGCTTTGGCAATGATTTTATAAGAGACATTGAGGAGTGTGATGGGCCACCAGTTGCATATATCCTCGGGATCACTAGACTTAGGTATGATTTTAATATTCCCCTTATTGATTAGAATGCCTAATGTTTTGGAATGAAAAGCTTCAAGATAAACCTTATGCAGAACATGCCCAACACAGTCCCAAAGGGCTTTGTAAAATTCACATGGGAAGCCATCGATTCCCAAGGCTTTGTCATCTGCCATAGTGTGGACAGCTTCCTTAAGGTCCTCAATTATGAACAATTTCTCACAAAAGGCTTTCTAGGATGAGGATAACCTATTTGGCACAACAACAAGGCAATCTTGGAGAGCTTGTTGTCACTTCGAAGTATAACCTTGAGCTGTAAACACCTATTCATAATGCCTAACAAAGGCCTGGAGAATGTCAGGCAACTCAGAGAGCATCACATTTCCTTCTTTGATCTTTTTGATACTAGGAGAAGAGTGCCTGGCATGAAGGGCCAGAAAAAATTCTTTGGAGGCACGATCTCTGATTTTAAGCCAGTGCAATCTAGCCTTGATTTGTGCCCCTCTAGTAGCATAATTATTCGCAATTTTTTTTTGTGCCTTAACTCTATCACCTTGACCTGTAAGGAAGGGGAAAAAGGGCTAGCCGCTAGAGCCTCGGTGGTAGAGCAGAGGTCAGCCATGGTCACCTCATAGGACCTGCGATGAAAGATGACCAGCTGGCACCCATAAATATGAAGAAACCTCACCGTGCAAGTGATGGCATCATTACACCAAGTAATCCACCCTGTATCATGAGGTGGCCTACACCCCAAATTCCAAACTGTTCAAATGTGGGCCAACGTGGGATGATGATGCAACAAGGACGTGTTTAGAAAGAATTGAGTCCTACTAGCACAAGGCTTCCTTAACTCACATTCAATGAGAAATGAAATGGGGAAATGGTTTGACAACGTCACATCCACTAACGAAATAATTAAAAGTGGTGAAGAGCTAGCAAAAGAGAAAAAATATTGAGCCGAGATCATGGAACGATCAGGGCGTTTAAATATCTTGTTAGAACTAGCCTGATAGTTGCACCAAGTGCGCCAGAGAGAGTGAGAATGGTGGTGGACAATATTGGGATCAAAGAGCCCCAATTTATTACATATGTAGTACCATGCCTCTCTTTCGCCAGTTGCCCATCAGAATGGTAGAGTACCATCCTTTTTGTACACCATCTCAACTATATTGAAGTCCCCACACAACAACTAGGTAGCAACTGGCAGTGAATCAACAATCCAACGCCAGAGAAGAGATCTTTCAACATCATCATTCAAAGCATAAACATTAATAATCCCAAAAGAATGATTATCAACGTGAAAGAGAACCTAGATGAGTCAATGTGTGGGGTCAGACCCATGATCGACCACACAAGCATGCCACTATGGGGATAGAAGGGTGACTGCTTCGCCACATCCAAATTCATGCTTAGTAAAAAAACATTTTACTGGCTGGCCAGATAAAGTGACAAGCCGAAGTAAGCAAAAAACCAACAAATTTCACTTCTTGAAGGCAGAGAACATCAATACCAGCATACTTCTAAAGAGTATCCCTAACATAATACTTCCTAGAGAGTTCTGTTAGACCTCAAACATTCCAAGAGAGGAAATTCATGAATGAAACTCCACATCGTTAGAGTCCAGCTCCTCATCTAAGGTGGAGAAGTGATTATATAAGAATTATGGTGGAACTGAACCAATTTGAATGGTTAGAGATGAAAATATTTGTTTCTCCTGGAGAAATTTTCCTTCTTGCAGAGGCCAAGAAGGGCTTCGAGACCTCCTATGAGCTCTCAAAATAGGAGGAGATTCAGTTGGTTGTGTTATCATGACAACATCAAGATGGGGCGTAGCCTTAGGCCTTGGCCATGCGAAAGTATTGGTAGAGCCAACATGAGCTTCTTTCCCCTTCACCAAAGGGTTTAAAATATTTTTAGCTAGCTTAGGGACTTTGAAAACTATCCCAGAGCCATTGGACTTATTTTTTGGTTTGTAATCGTTGTCCACTTCTCCTCTGGTTTGGTGATAACACTTTTCGCCTGACAGGGATTTTTAGTATCCCATGGCGGCGAAGGAGTGCAAGGTACTGCCAAAGGGAAATCCTTGATCTTGTGGTCTGCGGACTAACACCTATAACAAGTATTCAAAAAATTAAAATAAGTGACTTTCTGGGTTATGCCGGAGAGCACCAATTTGAATATCAATGGACTCTTTCAAATCCCGTGAAAGGTCCACTTCGACACAGACTCGCTTTTGAGGGTGAGCTTGAAAGAACCTATTTGGTTCAACACAAATAACCCTCCCTAGAGAGAACACAATATGTTGCAAAAAAGGAACACAAGGCAATGGAAAACCAGGAAACTCGTTCCAGACCGAAACTCGTAACATGTGTTGTTTGAGACAACAAAGTCCTGGGTCCATGATTGGAAGACCAACAAAGAGGACCGAACATGCCAAGGACTATGGTTTAGGATTTCCTGAACATGACTGACCTCTGCAAAGCAGGAAAGAAAAAATCCTTTGGTCAGATTTTGGACCATATCAAGGTGGACCCCATGGGGGACCCATGCCTTATGGACCCATTCTTTAAGCACACTTTCAGGGGGAGTCTTCCCAACAAGAGTATGTTGCTCTAGACATTGACATGCAAAATAAAAATCTGGCAAGGGTAAAACCACATCAGTCGGGGAGTAAAAAGACTTACCTCATGGAACACTTTCAAAACAAATTCTAGGGACACTCGTTTGAAAGGGGAGCCATTGAGAAAATATGTTGAACCGCCAACACTAGTGATGAGACAAAAAAATGTCTCATCTATTAGCCAAATAAAAACATGTATTTTGCTTAATTATGAAGTTTATCAAGACTGAGCATGATGAGGAAAGTAAAAGGATTTCAGTTGGAGCAATCAATATTTCACCATATCTTGAAAATTACGATCTGGGTTCCTGAGATTTTTGGATAGAAATTTGGAGACAAGAAGATGAAAAAACCCATTACATTTCACAAAAACCTAGTTTGTGCTTTGAGAGAAATCTTCACCAGTACGATGCTCCAAAACTTTGCTTTCATGCTTCACCAGTCCGATGCTTTGGAACTTTGCTTTCATGCTCTAGAATTTCTAGAGCTAAGAAGGATCTAAGTGAATGATCATTTATGAAGAGGTTGAACAATTTGGGCTTCTATGAGAAGTTAAGGGACAACAGTGGAGAGCATCTAGGGGGTAGTTCCAAGCATTAAGGCAGGTTGTTGGGCTGTGCAAACAAATAGAGCATATCTAGGAGACAATTTTGGGTAGTTTGAACCTTTTTGCAAGCATCTAGGAGCTATTTTATGAGATTTAATGATACACAAGAGAAATGCATGACTTTTTCAACATTCAAATGTCTTTTTGGAGCTTGTTTAGGGGCTGTAAAATAGGCATATTTGTTTTGGACGACCAAAGAAGATTGACTTAGTAAGATGAAGGAAAGACTTATCTTTTTCCCTCAACACATGTTCCTATCTTCTAGCAAGTTGTTGCACAGAAATTAAGGCTCATCTTTCAGATTAGTTGAAGATAAGAATTCTATAAATTCATTGTAATCAAGGAATCAAATGGGGGAAGAGTTTTATAAAATAATAGAGTTCAATTTTTAGCAGCAGTAGTGTAGTTGTTTGTAGTTTTCATTTCATAGTTTATTTTCCAGCAATCTTTCCATTCCTTGTTATTTACATTTTCAGAATTTCCCTTTGAATGCTTCTTAAGATAGATTTTATTCCAGCATTTTTATTTACCAGCTCTTATATTATATTTTTTTCCAACAATTTCTTTCATGCATTGCCTTTCAATTATGTTTGTAGAAAAAGAATGTCATGCAAATGATTTCTTCTCCCTCTTGCATATTGCCATGGACAGTGCCTTGGGTTGACATTTATAATTAAATGTTGAGGATTGTAGCGACCTTCATCAACTAGCAAGAATTGTTGGGTTAGAGCCGGTTGAAGGCATAATAAAACCAAGAAAATTGTAGTAAATGTGGACATACACACAGTAAATGAGAAAATTTTGTGCCTATGGCGCGATATGATGCAAGAGGGGCCAAGGATGATCGCAAACACAAGAAACCCTAGCAGAGCTCATTCACCCTCCTTAAGCACTAAATTTTTGAGTTTAACTACCCTAATATATCTCTTTGTAACATGTAAAATGCTAATATTTATAAGTGTGTAATGATATAGATGAAAGTTATGGACAAGTTATTAGGTGTATAACACATATGGTCATGTGGCATTTTTGAATTGGACACTACTAAGTGGCATATACTATGGTTAAATATGGTGTGGAATATCATGTGTTGGATGTATATGGTACCAAATGTCTAACCTATATGGAGATATTCCCTTTAACATTAAATGCTAATCAAGTTTTGTGCATGTATGGTGGTGTTTCCTTTGGAGTAGTTGATGTGATATTTTGTGCATGTATGGTCCAATTCTAAGTTAAATAAGGTAAAGAATGTGTGGTATCACATAATATGGAGGTGTATAAAGAATGTGTAAATTACAATGCTAATGGATCTTGGTGATGTTACTAAATCTCGTGTAAGATGGAGTTTTTGTCATGTGATTGTGCATATAACTATTGAGGTTGATGATTGTGTGGTTATAAGTAAAGTGGTATTTCTAAACATTCATCTATGTGCAAGGTATCTTGGTGTTATTATAGCATGCAAGTGGACATAAATAGATGTAAAATAAATAGCTTTTTGTTTACAAACTAATGTGTAAAGCTATACATAGATCAAATTTATGTCATGTGTAACCATACTATTGGGTGTATTGTGGTAAAGAATATCAACTTCTTGATGTACGTGATTTATTTTCTAATGATTCATCTTATCAAGTGTTGGAGTTTTATGCTCATGAATATTTTTTATCTTCCCTTTGTGTGTAAGCTATTGAAATTTTTGTTGGAATGTGATTCCTCTATCTATATATTATCTATGTGTAGGCTTAGGAGATATTAGGTTGGTGAAATGAAGAATCTTAGCCTCTAGATAGATTGGGAGATGATGGAAATGAATGTAAAGTAGGTTTAATAGATGCATAAGCCATGTGGAAAATAGGCTAGAATATTATGAAATCTAACATATCCTCATGTGAACTAGAGAAATATTGCATGAAAAATCATAAGCCAAATTCATGAAGTGTAAAGAAAATAACATGCATCAAACTATTATAAAGTTTTATCAAGTTCAAGTAAATTAAAATTAAAGACAAGCATTTTTCTATTTCCTTTTTGCTTTCTCTTTGTAGACATCACAATAAAAATGTGTCTCCATTACCCCTATTTCCTGAGCATGTAAATAGAGATGTCAATTCTCAGGAGTGCCAAGATGAAAAATTAGTTGTAGATTGTAATATGGAGGAATAGGTCAGGTTTATCTTCATAACAAATTGAGCTAAGTATTTTGGTTGTAGATATCAATGTATATATGTAAGTAAATAGGGTCTTTCCTTTAGTCTATGCCAGTGTTCCTTCCTAGAAATTTTGTAATGCTCATAGGCCAAAACTATCAAATTGGTAATTTTGTAATTTTTCATTTTATATAATATAATCTACAACCTTCTGCCTTTTACCAAAGAAGAAGAAGAAGATATTTTCATCTAAATATTTATAATTAGCAAGTAGGAATGAGTTCATTTGCAAAGAGGCATATCTAGAACCATTATAATCCTCATGTAATATGTCCTCATTAAGTTGCATAATATCATCATGTAATTTAGAAAAAGGTAATAAAGGATCTATAGCCTCTACATAAGATGATAATAAAATTTTAAACCTTCTTCATGGACCAACTAGGACTCAAATCTAAGACCAACAATTTTCTATGGGTGTGCTCTAGCACTAAGCTATTGGCTAACTTGTGGCCAACCCATCTATGGTTTGAGTGTGGATTATTCTCCAACACCCCCTTGAGCTAGAATACAAGTTCTTGGGTTCCTAGCCTTTCTATATCTCTAATATCATGTTAAAAAAAGTTCTTGGACTAGGTAGGACTCAAACCTAAGACCACCTATTTGTTGGGGTGCTCAATCACTAAGCTATTGGCTTAATTGTGACTAGTCCATCTATAATATAGGCATGGGTAATTTCTCAACATGAAATACCATGAATATTCATGACCTCAACATGGAATATATTTCAAAGTGGAAATATATCATGAATATGTATATGGATTTTGTAGACATGTAAAATATACTGACTGATCTCACGCACTTGATCCCGATTAACTAACATCGTTTCGTCCTAAATCACCTTTTCAACTTATCACCACTCTTCATCCCTTAATTAAATAATCATTTATCTAATTAAGTCATTCCCTCTTGTTAATTAAATTAATCAATTTGGTTTAATTAACCCTAGTCCCCTTTTAATTAAATAAATTATTATTTTTTAATTAATCTCTAAAGTCTACCCATTAAATTAAATAAATTAAACATTTATCTAATTTAATCTAACATCACCTCCCTTTGGTTAAATAAATCAAAATATTTATTTAACTAAGTCTAAATCATTTTCATCTCCTTTTGATTTATTTTAATCCATGAATCTAAATCAAATGGGTCAAATCACTTAATCCTCTCTTAAATTAATCAAATCCTTATTAATCTAATCTAATCCTTGTCACATCCTCTAGCTTTTCCCACTTGCACAATAAATCAATTTATTTGATTTATTATTTCTTCTATTATCATTCAAAAGGGCATCAAGAGGGAATATTCCTCCAAGTTTGAAAATCTCCCCCCAAAAGGACTTGTCCTCCAACTTGGCATTTATGAGATGTTACATGTCTCTTACACAAGTGAAGTTGGCATTAACTCTCTTCTTTCATCCCCCCTAAACATGTCATTTCATCAAATTCAAATTTCAAACTTGCACATTGATCAAAATGTGCTCAAGCTTCCTCCATTCACATGTTGACAAGTGGCACTTGCCCATTGGATGTTGAATGATCCCACATTCATCCATTTTGCTCATTCCTTCATCTTGTTCTTCTATTTATAGAAGGCTTCTCTTTGTATTTTGCATCCACAACTTAGAGAAAAGTTACTCTCTTCACATTGAGAGCTAATTTTATCCATTTCATAGCAAAGTTCATCATTTTCATGGTTTCATAGCAAGGTTATGCCAAAATTTCACCGAGGAGCTTCAATCATCCACCAATCTTCATCAAAGCTTACATAGGAGTTGGGAAAGGGCCAATTTCCACATCAAATTGGTACCAATTCCCCCATGGGATCAAGAGTTTGCTTGCTTAATTAGGATTTCATTGTTTTATCATTGTGTTCTTCATTTGTACTTCCTATTTTAAGCTTTGTTAATGGATTTCATGGGGAATCTTGATTCTTGCTTGAATTGATCTAATATTGTGTTTGTTTCTTGTATTTGTGTAGGTATAGGATTGGGGTTCATAGATTTCATGAGGCATGGAAGGTTGATCATCATGAAACACATCATATCATGTGTTAAAAAGTTAGCATATCGAAATACTGTGATTTTATATAATGGCATGTACCAAGTAAGAATTGTGAAATTTATATTAATGTTTTATATCATCCTTATACATGCCCATATAATTTAATTATTCCATATAAGGTGTTGAAGGATGTGCTCCACAATAATTCAGAAATACATCATAAGAAATTATGACAGGATCTAGAGGAATATCTCTATAAAGGTGTGATATATCTTTATGATGCATAGGAAAATTAGTGGGATACACTAAGGAGTTATATGTGCATATAAATGAATAATTATGAAATAAATAATTATCTTCAACATGAGATAAGAATGAAGTTATATGTGCATATAAATGAATCATTATAAAATAAATAATTATCTTCAACATAAGATAAGAATGAATTGTTGAAGTGATCATCATTATATATATCATCAATAAACCATGGGTGAGAAGATAGAGAAGACATATTATCATGACCTACACGATGGGTAGTGACCTCATGTGATGATGAAAAAGGTGTATCATGCATATGCATATTACAAATAATAAAATTATAATTGAACCATCAAGTTCATCATTAGGGTAATCATCATAGATGGGTAGTATCAATAGGTATATTACTAGGTATGAGGAAATATTCCCCATCCTTGTGTATAATAAATATGAAACATGTGTATTTACATAATTAGAATCCTTAAAAGAATATGAATTAAGAGAGCATGTACATGGAGGAGAATCTATAGATGTAGACAAAATGCTATCAATAACACGAGGTAGAAATACAATCACATGAGATGAGATCTCTAGTTATATCAAGTGCATATTAGGATAAAATAGTATTTAAGTACTATCATATACCATAAAATATGTATCACCATAATATGTAGTAACATAAGAAGTGTTAGATATAAGATTTGTGTATAGGGAAAACCTCTTAGAATATAATGACACAATTTAAAAAAAAAAAATTATAATTAAAGATTACATAAGTATGCTTTGACCACTATTCTAATATGGATGCAAATGTATATACAAGGATTCTCAAGAGTGAGTTACAAGTAGGTATACATGATAATACTCTACTATATGTGAATGTATAACTAATGTGGAATAATAGGAGTTGTAGTCATGTGCATAGTATATCTCCACTAAATAAGGAAAGTACAAGTCACACGATGCAAGTACAACATGTTTAAGTAGATGCTTACCTAAGTAAACTTATCTTAGGTGCACACTCATGCAATAAATTAATAAACTAAATGTAAGAAAGTAATTATACGCCAACATGATCTTGGTAAGAGAGGGAAGAAGATATTCATGATGAGAAAATCTAAATCAACTTTAGAAAAATAGGAATACATAATATATGAAATCAAGTATAATATAAACCTCAAGGCCATAGAAAGGGTAGGTAGGGTGAGAGAGGGATCAAGTATAGGAACAAATACAAACAACCTTAAAAGGAGAATACTTTAATAAAGTACAAAGATAGATAAGGATGATTAGATTTGGAATTAGGATTTGTAAAATAAAATAAATGCAAAGCTGAAAACCTTAATAATTATTTAAAATCTTATGAGGAACCTAATTCATGTAAGACTAGATGATTTCACTAAAATATAAATAGAAATAAACTTTCCATAAGCTTAATCTAGACTAATCTAATAAGATGCAAAACCATAAGCATGTAGTTTACCAATATTATTTCAATGACTAGTTGTGGGCACATATACTTATGAATTAAATTACTATTAAAGGAAAGTAAATGTAAAGTATGTAGGGGTACTAAGTTCAATGACCAAAGTGAATTATTTTTTAGAATCTATATTTTCTCTTTCCTTGGAATGGTACCTCCCTATCTGCATGTTTCCCTAAATATTTTACAAGATTTGAGCCTATTTTTAATTTGAGTTAGCACCTTAGATCATCTCCTCATATGTAGTTATATCATCTACCCCATACAATGCACAATTCCACTCTAACATTTTCTTAATTCATCTTTGTATGTTCTTCTATCTAGACTAAAAGTACTTGGAAGTACCTTTGAAGGGTTGTTAAATCACTATAGGACAAGTTCTCCTTGGTCAACCTTTGGAAAGGGATACCTTTATGGTCATACCAATGATTGAAAATAACAAGTTTTATTCATACAAATATTCTAAGATAAATATATAGATATAGATTAATTTTAGTGCTCTAATAGAAGTTTTCCTAGCATTCTCCTTCCTTAAATAAAAATGATAATTAAATGATATTGTCAATAATAAATGAATACAATTGAATGTATTTAAATACAAGGAAATAGTAATAAGTCACATAAATGTGTTTTGTCATCTCATAATGGCTAATTTAATGAGACAAAATTTCATTAAATTTTAAACTTTAAAATGTTAGAAGTTAAATTTGTGGGTGTGGCATGTAATAAACCTATCAAATTATGAGGGAAACCCAAGCCAATTTTTGTTTTTATTATTCCAACACATTTAATAATTTATAAATGTGAGTTATAGTTCAAAAGTTATGATAAAAATAATAGATAACTACCTTTTGGTCATCATGACAAAAAGATGGTAGAATCAAGGTGTAAAAATTATTTTGGGATAAGTACATAGATAATCATAATAAATAAAGGATACATGTGAATATGGAAAAATTTGGATGAGTATAGATAAGAGACGTGTGAATTTATTTAAATATGTGAATATTGACATGGGGCAAAAATCCTGATTCTACACAAGAGTATTTCATTTATTGATATGTGATTGTATTAAGCCATTCTCTCAAAATGAGAAGAAAAAATAAATGGGAAATGACATGGGCATACAAAACTTCACCATTAGATTATTACTGAAAATATATTTTTTACATATTAAAGAACACAATTAGAAATTTAAACGGACAAATCCCTCTTCTAATTTATGTTAATTTAGGAAAATAAATATTATTGCCCATCAAACACACCCTAGACTAATAGAAAAATTTGAGTTAAAGAAAAGATTAATATTTGCTAAAAAAAAGTGAGAGTCTAGGAATTTGTATAGATCCTCTAGTTTGGTAACTATTGTGTTTTTTTGTAATCTAGCTATTATTTTACTTCTAAAATTCGATTATGTTTAAATAAACTTAATCTTTTCTATAAAGGTGTATCTACAAGAACTAAAAATTATTTGGACAAAACTACTATTGTAATCCTATTTTGAAAAAAATACAACCATGTCCAAATCTACAATCTTGTATGTATCCATCACTTGCTTTGAATTTCACTTTCCACCTTTAGTATCTATGCTAGGTCAAGATTCTATTTAGGAACATCCTTGAGAGCTTATTGTGCTAGACTTGAAGTACATGGATCCTTTAGCATTCATCAATCCCTTTTACAATTTTTGTTTACAATGATTAATGGAAATATAAATCTAAATACCAAAATAGATGATGTATGTGGAGATGTTGATTTAAAAATATAGTTTGACAACTTTTAATTTTCTTCGATGAATCAAATAAATTCTCTTAGACAATGTTGTCAAATGAATGTTAGAATGCCCAAAGATTTGTCTTTAAATGGACAATCCTAAGTGTTTAATTCAAAAGTTCCACACTTAAATTAACTAGCAACTATATTTTTTGGATAGGGTCAATTAGAAAATGTGAACTTTAATAATTTTTCTAAAAGGTAAAATCATTATAACCACCACATCTAAGTTTAATAAAGGGGAAAAATTAAAATTAAGTATTAAATTATTAAAGGGTTTGTTTATTGGTAAAAGTTGTTGGTGTGAATAAATGTCTTGTACCTAGTAATTTATCTCACTAGGTAATTAGGGGACATATTCACATGTTAAGTTTACTTAGGATATAAGATTCCTTCTAGAATGATGAGTTTCCTTTTCTAGAAGTCTTATCTTATCTAACATCATTTCCTAGGTAGTTAGTTAGTTGTCACATGTCATAAGATTATGAAACATGTCAACATTATATTGCATACTACATCTCAACCTTGCCTATATAAGCAAGGCTTCATATGTACTTTGTCATATTCAATTTTCCATTCTTGCATCTTAATGATAGCATGCTATTTCTACCATTTCTCTCTTGTGGAAATTATTTTGTCTTATAGGTGATCCTGGGGTGTTTGAGGAGTTCACCATAAACTCCTACAAAAGTACAAAGCTGTGTCACACTTTATAAAGGAAACAACCAACACCGATCCAACTTTTAAACTTGAATCACTAAAAAATGTCATATATGTTTTGAATTTTGGAATGATGTAAACTAGTAAAATGTAAATTTCTTAGTATATTTTATGTTTGTATTTTTTTAAAATAATTAAAAAATTATTTTAAACTAGTTTTTAATAAATTAACACTATAATTTAGTTGCTAATAAAATGCTGAAAAAATGAAATTACAAGAGACATCTGTCAAACTTTTTATAGTAAATTTTATTTATTTTTCTTTCAAATTTTTTATGTCTACTTATAACTTGAAACTTTAGTGCATGGATATATTTTTTTCCAATTTTAATAAATATATTTTAAAATAAATATTAAAATGTGCATGTATGAAAAAAATAGTTGTTTCCATTCGATGTCAACTTTCATATTAAATATTTATCTAAAATAGAAAAAAATTATACCATCTTGATATATATTCTTTTATCTAGTGCATCATTTTTTTTTTCAAATTTTTAAAATAATTTCTAGTATTTTTCCTTGGCATGGTAATCAACTATTTTGTGTTTGTAACCTACTTTTAGTAAAAATAAAATATAAAATATAAATAATAATTAAACTATTAAAATAAATATATTTTTGAAAATTGCACTTATGGATCTACAAAAGGGTATATTTTTATATTTTAAAAAAAATGTTATTTACATGAGTAGAAGTTATTGAAACTTCAAGTTTTTCAAATAATTTTATTTTTTGGTAAATTGGCTTCAAAGTGGAGCTCCATATATTTTTAGCCAACAATTTTAGTTGAAAAAGTTGTGGAAGTATCTAACTTAGCTAGAATGAATCTTACTAGATCATATGTTTGACTAAAATTGATTTTTAGTTAGAAATACTTATTCAGTTGTGTTGATAAGTTAGCTGAAAGTGTGACACAACTTTGTACTTTTACCCTTATCTTTTATCTAATTCCATGTCTCAAGGGTTGGTTAAGGGTATTTATTTACCCAATTCCTTAGCTTAGCTTGTTAATGGTCATTTTGTTGGCGATTCTTTCCTCATTCTCTTGGAAGAGGAGACAAATATCAAACAAGCCTTACATTGCCTAGATATTTTTTGTAAAGCCTTTGGTTCTACCATTCAATGGTATAAGACTCAATGTTACTAATAATCCTTCCTACATGTGCCTTCTTGGCTAAAATCCTATGGTTATAAATTGATTGATCATGGAGAATTTTTCAAAATTTTAGGTATTCCCTTTACTTTCTAAGTATCCTAGACATCTTTGTGGCAAGTTGTTCTTGATAGAATAAAAAATAAATTAATGTACTGGATCACAAAACCTTTATCTCTGGTAGAGAAACTTTAGGTTTATTCTAAGATTCTTGCTACCACTCATGTCTACTAATCGTCATGTTGGGTTCCCTCTACGGCTTCCTACATAATGTTGGAAAAGTTTCTTCATGATTTTCTTTGGGAATACTTATAGAATCATATGGGATTTTATTAGGTGGATTGGGAATTTTTTGGTCTCCCTTAAGAATCTAGAGGATTGGGAATATTATCCACTCACTGCTAGGGTTTATCTCTTTGCACTAAGTTGGTTATTTTTTCCCTTTAGGATAATTAATCCTAAAAATTTTTAGTGTGGCATTGTATCTTTTTTGGTCATCTTATTGAGCCTAACCTGCTTGGAAGGGAATTGGGCTTCATACCCTTCTTATCATATTTTTTTTATTAAGATCCAAGGGAAGTTTGTGATAAAAAATATTTGGAGAGCTTGGGAAGCTATAAAATCTTGGCTCCTATAGAATGGTTTTGGATTCCATAATGGTATTTTCATAAATAAACATAATAAATTTGGTGGTCTCCTATTTTTCAAGGAAATAATCATCCTCTTATGAGGGAACCTTAGGTTCATACCCTAAGTTCTTAAAAAAGGAATTACAACTACTGAGGATTTTTTTTAGAGCTTCCATGAGCCTCCTTTCATGGAATGAAGCTAAGGACAAGCTTCAAATCTCTAGTCAAGATCTTAGTATCAATTCTTGTAAACCTTGGTGGAAAGATTGAAAGTTGTGTCCAAACATTGCTTTCTAAAATTATAAGCCATGGTAAGGATATTATTGGCTCTATCCTCATTTTCCCATGGTACCCACCTTGAATCAATGGTGGGATTTGTAGTCACTATTTTTGTTTGGAACCTGATATTTCACACCATTAGGTTGATAGTTTTGGAAACAAAATTGGCTCAATTTTCTCGGTGTCATTTTTCAAGAACTTTTTGTTGGATCTAGGCTATCTGATTCGGGATTCTCTAACCCCTAGTGTCCCTTTTGTGGACATGAATATTCCCTAAAAAAAATCTAGTTTTTTCCTAGAGCTCATAATGTTTAGATATGGATATATAAAATTTTCAAGCCATTCAAACCAAAATATTTCTTGAATGGAATATGGTTCTTTTAGGGGATTGACCTTTCACCCCTCACAAATCCACTTAGATTTGGAATATTTTCAAGGTGAAGATTCTACTCAATATATGGAAAATATAAATAATACTATTTTTTATAATTATTTTATGAATCATCATGTCTCACTTTATGCCAAACCTATGATTTGTTCTAATACTTTACTATAGATTCAATTGCAAGCCAACAAAGTTGCACTTGAGGTGTCTCACCTACAAGTTCTTGATCATGGGGTAATTTCCCTTATGATATTGCTAGAGTTCCTTTGTCTCCATCCCCCTCTTATGGTAGCTACCCTCCTCATGGGCACTATTATGGATGTAGCCTCTTTTCTCAAGGAAACTAGGAGAATCACTCACAAGATTCTCCCCCAATTGTGAGAAGGTACCATGGTAAGTAATATTGGTCATGGCTTGCCCTTCAAAATTCAGTCTCTTTATTGCTTATAGGATGAAATTTTAAGTGGCAAATGGGAGGTGCTACTAGTTGGTTTGATTCCAACAAATTTCCTTAGTTGGCTCTTTTTATTTTGTTTTCTTGTATGAATGAAGAAGAAGATAAAGAAAATGATATTGATGGGTGGGACCCTCTCATTGATACTCCATACCTCAATGAAGAATAGGGTAAATCAGACGACCGAGATCCTCCTCCTCCCTCATTGCTATTGCTTTCATTGCTTAATGGCTTTGTTTATATTTCTATATTTTAAATTTTTTTCCATATAGTCTTTAGAGATGTCACTATTTCCATCCACCTTATTTTTGAGTATATGTGACACTATTTTATACATGATAATAAAGACACTTATTCATTAAGACATTATATATATTTATCTACTCTACACATATAACAATTACAATTTTAAAAAATAAAACTTGATAAACTTTAATATTAAAAAAACACTAAAACAAATTCTCTTTATAAGTGATATGCATTGCAATAAATACACATTAAAATAAGTTATCTACAATTTAAAGTGGACAACTAGCATAGTATAAATATAGGTGGATAGTAACCAAGTCTTTATCTTTAAGAATCGATAGCAACATTTATTTTAGTAATTATATCACATTTACACAAAAATAAAATATATAATATATAATAAGATGGTATAAAGTATAGGAAAATTTTGAATAACATGTTAAATTTTATTAAATTATTAAATAATAAAAAAAATTAATGTAATTTAAATAGTTTTTAAAATTATAAATTGATTTAGAAAATGTTTAACATTTTATAATAAAAAATATGATATTTAAATTTAAATTTATAAAAAATTATAAATATTTGATTTGATTAAGGGTAGGTTTTTATTCATGTTTATTTTCTTAATTTAAAACTTATAAAACTAATTTAAAGGATGAAGAAAAAATATTAATAAATAATATAATAGAATACAAAATAAATTATATTTGTAAGAAATTTTTGTTAATGAAGAAAATAAAAAATAATATTTTAAAATCAAATAATAGATAAGTTGAGTAAGAGTAAAGCTCAATCATATTATTTAGCTTAATTTTGACACCCAACTTCAAAAAGAAGTAGTTCTTTACTCTTAACATCTACCTAATGGAAAATGTAGTAAGGATGAAGATAATAAATATATCCAAGCCCACATCTCTAAGATTGAGTCTCAATTTGTCTATACACAATACTAAGTCTTAGAAAAAAGATCTAAATCTACATATTTTTTATAAAAACTAATAGATGTGACAGTATAACAATTTCTTTAAATTATTGAAGAACAAAGTTAAATCCTCTTTAAGGAAGTTAAATTATGAGCTAAAGGTGTTGAAAATTATATCATGAGTAGTCAATTAATTACAATGCAAGAAATATTTAAATGTTGAATTTATAATATCTTCAAAAGAAGCAAAATTTCCTTGAAACAAACTCAAAATATTATAATTATCGAGAAGATCACTAACTTTGTCACAAATAGAAGTTTCTTGAGTGCTTTTATTAACCAATGAAACCACTATTATTTTCCTTATCTAATCTAATGATTAATAAAATACAATCAAAATATTGAATAGTAAAACCAACATTCTCTTATATGTTATTTAAATTCTAGTTTAACAAAGATTTACCAACCATATTATATATGATTACTATAAAATGCCCATAAAATGCCCTTAGATTTCTAACTTGGATGACACCCCACACAAATAGCTAGCTCAATATCCTATAAAGTGATTAAAGCCTCTACATTATTGCTTATCTTATTTCTCATTAAAAATAAAAAAATCCATTTCTTAAAATTAACTCAAAATACCAACCCTTGTATGACCAAAACTATCCTAAACCTTTAAAATTTAATCACCATTATTATACTTTTATAAAGTATGTTCATTGTAAAATAATTATTTTGTATCATAATAAAAAATTTGACTTGAAATTTTCAATATTAAATTATATAATAAAAATAAATGTTTCAATAAAAAATATTTATTGATGGAAGATTTCATATTATCTACAATTTTTTTAACTATTTGATACAAGAGCATGAGCCTTTGGGTTGAAACCTTTTCTATTGAGAACCAATGACTAAAAAATATTCATTCTATTAAATTTTCTTAGTGGAGAGTCCCAACCTCATCTCTTATAATGTTGGGGCCTTACACTCAACAAGACTTATTTTTCATTGAATTAAGAACCAAAAAAACAAATTACAACAAGTAAAAGAACTCAACAAGACTTGATACATATTAGAATATGATCATAACCATTATATATTATGAAAATTTTATTTTAGAAAGTAACTATTTTTTTACATTCTTTAAAAGGGTTTAAATAATCCAATCCAATATAAGGTCTAGATTTTTTTAATATTTAAATATTTAATTTTTAAAATAAGAAATATTTTTATTTGTTGTCTATCAAATTATATTATACAGATCGAATATCTAAGATAATGTAAAGTCAAAATTTTTATTATTTAAATATCCACTTTTTAAATAAAGAACAATTTTATTTGTTGCATACTTTAATTTTTTTTTATTATATTAAGTTATAGGAAATCATATTTTAAATTAGGGTGGGGGCCTAGCTCGATTGGCGAAAGCATCATGTTGTAGGCAAGAGGTCATGAGGTTTAGTCTCCCCTCGTCCTCGTGATATTAGAGGATGTGTCGCACCGATCATGTGAAAAAAAATTACCATATGCACTACAATTTATAAAGAGAATTAGAAGGCTACCCAATTCTTACATACTATAAAAGAAAATTTAACTACATAAACAATTAACACCAAATCTTAAAAAATATATCCAAACCACTATCCATTTTCAAGCCAATCATCCCATAAAACGTGGATTGCACATTTGAATCCACTCCTTTACCTACTTTTGTCTTACCTTTTGTCTTCGGCTAAAACATGTCTTTGACAAGATATGTTCCCCTTTACCTTGCATTACAACTCACATGGGGATTATTTTTATGGTTGTGTGGTATGAAGAACATAAATACATCATATCAATTATTCCCTTGTACTTAGATGTTGATTTATGAACCCTTCTTGACCACACAATCCTCTTTCAATAATTTTAAATAAGTATTTATGAATATATTATGTACCTAGACCATTAAGGTTTTGTCTTATTCTTCTATGTCTTTCATTGTCTTCATATAATTATACCAAATATTTAATGCAACAAACTCCAAATGTTTGGGAACATTTGGATCTCAATCCAAAACAAAATCATAGTCAGCCAAGACAATGCTATGTTTGTCAAAGGATACAATTCCACTAAAATAATTTAGTGGAAAAAGGTAAAGTTAATATAATAGATTAATTAAAATTAATTTTAAAGATTGTATAAAGTTTTTAAAATTAAAATTTGAGCAAGAAACCAAGATGATTTGGTATGAGTATTTACATTTTGAATATATATTTTTAAAAACTTTTTATATAAACAATTTGATGTTGGAAAATGTGTTTTGCTGATTTCAAAAGCATTAAAATTAATAACGACATATCTGTTATTCTAAGATTAGTACTTGTATTTTATTAAGTATCAAAAGCTTTAAGAGAAATTTAATTATTTAAAAAAAAATATTTTGGGTAATTTAAGTCATTTCAAAAAGTTTTTTTTGGGAGTAATTTTAAATTATTTTTATATTAGAGAGAAATAAATTACTTATTATAATATGAGATTTGTGTTTAAGTAATTATTAGTTATTTTATGTTGGAAAATATGTCTCAACCTTGTATTTCTAATGCTAATATTTAAGAACTTGTTTGAATTCACTATTTTGACTTTAGCATTTTCTCTCATCACATGAGAAAATTGGAGTCCCATTTTAAAATGCCAATTTTTTTTGTCTTTAGTGATTTTGTCCTCACATAAGAAAGTAGGTGTACCACATTGAAGTGACATGTTTGGCCACATGTCAACATCTTGGAAGGTGGATAAGAGCATCTTGAGTCATCATGAATGAAGTTTTTTATTCAATGGAGAAGAATTAAGAGTTTAGCCCAACCACCTAGAGCATTTCTCTTTATAGGGTGAGACCAAGCAAGCTCCAACCATCAACACACAAACAAGGCTCTGGATTCCCAATGGAAAAGCAACAACCACCCCATCGTGCTCAGGAGATAGACACAAGGCCCCAAACACAAGCATAAAAGGAAGAACAACAAGGTCACCACTGACAACCATGGAAATACAAATGGAGCAACACTCAATCATGAAGGCCATCAAATCACAAGAATGTAGGAAATTCTTGAAAGGAAGCTTAACACCTCATATCATCATCAACACATAACCACAACAAAATAATGGAAATTCAACAAGAACCAATTTCCAATATCATAGATCAACACTAAATAACCAAAAGAGGTACCAACTGTGATACCCCTCATGTTGTTGTTACTCTTATGGACAGATCTTGTACTTGGTTGTGTGGGTGATCAGTTCACCATTTTGGTTGTGCATGGATTTATGATTTGGTTGTTTGGTTGCATTAGACTTTACATATGATGTTAGATGATACTTATTTATGGTGATTATGTTATATGACTTTTGTGGTGCTTTTAATAATATCTATACGTTGATGTTGTGAGTTTATGCTGTTATATTGTTTGGTGTGTTTACTTGTGAGTCTTGGTGAAAGGACAGAGTGACATCACTTGCTTGCAAGTGCCCTGTCATCCTGCGATTTCCTTTCACGGTGTGTTTTCTATGGAGATTTATATGTTTTACGACATTTGTTTTATGCAGGATGCAGGTACTAAGTCTCGATTCCACCTGCTTCGGCAGGACAGGGCGAGCATCAAAATAAACCCAATGGGATTGATGTTGAAAAAAGGAGTGGTTAGGAAAGAATTCCCGTCCCAAGTCCGTCTACTGTGAGTCCTTGTTTGTCTTTGTTTTTATTTGTCCTTGTTTGTTAATGTGTCCGTTTTGGTTAACAGTTTAGTTTGGGATTTAATAAATTTTTATCAATTTTTAATTAAGTGTAATTTAATTAATGTTGGGTATGTGTGATCAATTATTTATTTAATTGATGGAGTTTTAAGTTAATTGTAGTCTAGTTAATTGAGTTATATTCTTTATTAAGGCAATAGTTTAAATAAAATAAATCGTACTGTGTTGATATTTTAAAAGTCTTGTTGCTATTGTATTTTTTGTGTTAAATAAATAGTTTATTAAGTTACATTGTTAATAAAAGAAAATATAAATAAATAAAATAAAATATAAATAAATAAAATAAAATAAAAATAAATAAATAAAATAAAATATAAAAAAATAAAATTATTAAATTTTATTTTATGGGGAGTTGTACGGGAAGTAGTGGAAAATAAATGAGTTTGGTGGAGGAAAGGATTC